>ML834433.1:15524-28792 GCA_009831015.1 Picea engelmannii
CACCTTTTAATTTGCATCTCACAAATTAAATGACTAGGACCCACATTAGGCACTTTCTCCCCCTTAGGCGCCTAGGGAAGAGAAACACTTGCCTTGGTACTTTATTTTAATTAAAAATTTAACAAATTGTGTCCCAATGTTTCGAACGCACAAGGAACAGATAATAAATAAATAAAAATAAATAAATAAAAAATAAAAAATAAAAATCGTTGGGGTTGCAAAAACACCAAATAAATGCATGTTTCGACTCATTTATTCCATCCATCATTTGAAAAAACCTCAAATTGATTGAGGTAAAGAGAAAACCAAGATTTCAAGGGATTACAAGTGATTGGTGCATCTAAATTCCACCACCTTTTTTAAGTTTGTAATTGTAACACGCACTCAATTTCACTGTCAAGTCAAGTATTGTAATTAGTATCGATGGGTTTGCACTAAGTACCATATGAAAATGTGAGGAAGTGCCCAGAGTTTTCCCTGCAAAATTTTCCTTACAAAAAATACACACACACACCAAGGAAAACCTCGTAGGATCCCCCCTATTCCTCAGAATATCTATATGGAGGGCATCTCAACCACTAGACACAATAGCAGTCGGTAACCCACCAAGGCTCAACATGACTCAAACCCCATTAGACTAGAACCAAAGACCTCATGACGAACTTCACCTTCAAACTATATGTATGAACAAATTGAGCTAACCCACTAAGCATGTGTGTGTGTGTGTGTGTGTGTGTGTGTGTGTGTGTTATGACTAAGTTTTTTGTTATTATTTTGGCAATAAAAAGAAAACTGGTTATTTTTCTTTGAATATATATAGAGAGAGATGTCCCATGTCACTTTTTTAGGGTCTACATGTTTATGTGTCCCGGTGTCATGTGACTAAGGTGTCTATCAATGTTATCAATCAACTCCAATAATATTATATTCAAAATATGTGTATATGTGTTTTAACAAAATGTTATATATATATATGACTAAGTTTTTTTGCTATTATTTTGCAATAAAAAGAAAATTGGTTATTTTTTTTGAATGGTTTATTTATATCAAAGTTTTTATGGTGTAATGGAAAAAAATATTAAGAAAATGGTGAGAGAGGCAAATTATTATTTTTTTTTTGAATGGGTTATTTATATCAAAGTCTTTGTGTAATGAAAAAAAAATATTAAAAAAATGGAGAGGAAAACAAATTATGTTGTAGAAAAAAAAAATCTTCAATTTAAACATAAATCATTTATTTAATCTTTATTTTAATAATAATTTTGAAATTAGAATTTGGATCATATTGTTAAAAAAAAATAAAAATACTCATATTTCTAAATAATGTTTGAGGAAAATTTTGTTTTTATGTAGAATGTGACATAATGTAAACATTTTCCATGATAGAAGGCAAAGAAAAAAGAAAAAAAAACATACAATGATGAAGTCATTGCAAAAAACATGAAAAACATTTTACCCAATGGGGCAACAATTATAAACTAGTAAGAAGATAATGTACGTCCTATTCTAAACGGTCTTCCACAACCTTGTATTAGAAAAAACTAAGAGTAATAATCTTGGATAGAATTCTCATGTAATGTATGAGAAAAAATTTGATTATTTGAGAATAAAAATTCTTGGTTATTAAAAGATGTATTGTTTTCATGTTTTGTAATATTCAAAAGATGTATTGTTTTCATGTTTTTAGTATTGAAATTTTTTTATGGTCATTTTTATTTGTTTGTTAGGATTGAAGGAGATATGTTTGCTCTACACAATATTCACATAGCATATGGTGGTTCAATGAATTATATATATATATATATATATAATTTGCCACTTGTATTGATGTAAGGTTTGGATCATTGTAATTATATTCATTTATTTTTCCTTCTTGTATTAAATGTTAAATTAATTTTCCTTTCCATACATAGTGTAGTCTGATGTTTGTGTAGATATTGTTTTAAATGTGAATTACTTCATGGTTGGGTATTTTTATTTATGAAATGTTGATGTGTTTTAAATCATTTTTCATATTTAACATTTATTAGGATCTTATTGTGGAGAAATATTTTTATGTTAATGTGATATGTGTGATAGATGTGCAAATGAGATTTAATAGCAATGAGAAGATCGTATTGATGTTTGAAATAAATGGGTATAGCGGAAATGAACCACTTTGTCCTATTCAAAGAAAATCCGATTGAAAGATTTATGATAGGTCATATTTTTGGTAGTCTTTTTCATTCACCAATGTTAAAATATAGCTTGCAAAATTATGATGTTGCAATTTAGACAATAGATGGCAATAGCAATCACATTCTACTAGTGCTTAAAAAAATTGGTATAGATAAAGGGGATTTGAATTGGTATGGAACAAGTCTCAATGTCACTTGCAAATAAAAATTTAAGAAGGGAAATAGATACAATTGTATAACAAAAGGTTAGTGATATGTGGTTGCAACATGGAGATAAATACGATGAATCAAACTTATTGTTTGCAGAGACATCAAAGCTTTTAGAAGTTGTTGGTTTTCATTCAAACTACATCCTAGCAAAAGCTTGTACATGATCTAGAGAAAAAGGAAACTTGGCTTAAGCAGACCTTATTCCCTTTTTTGATGTTTCATTATGTCAATAGAAATGTCAATATATTCAAATGTTCAATAAAATGTCGAATTCATTGTAGTACATTCAAGCTTTCAATATAACTTCAACAATATGTTTGGAAAATGAATTTCTATGATTCTAAAAAAAATATTGAATATATGGAATTAGCAATGATGTTATCATATAGCCCCTAGATGGAGTGTTAGGGAGGATATATGAGGAGGATGGCATGGGTCAATGAGGTTCCTCCATGCGGCGCAATTAAGTACAACAAGTGTGTGTAGAAAGGAAGGAGGGAAGTGACAAAAGGGATGTGCATGGTAACAATGAGATCCTCCCACTACTCTCCCATTAACACAAGCATTCACAGCTTGAGGTGACCAACACTGAGATTAACCCATGTCATTGTGGAAGGTAGTAAGTGGTATGGGATTCATTATACAGTGGAAAACTAAGACGATCTTTGACTCTCTATCAAGGAATCGATGGCATCGAAAAGGTAATGTGATATAGATGGTATATGGATGGTCAACATTATTTGAGGGTTCAAGGGGATTCATTTGCATTATTGGAGATCTGAGTTTGCGGCTCGAAGTGGGTGTTGATAGCCATGTGTTTTTGGTTCCTCAACCAAGGTTTTGTGTTTGTGGATTTGGTTTTATTCTGTGTTCGTTTCCAGGGTTCTATGTTTGTGTCTTTGGATTTGTGTTGTAGTTCCTCGACTAGGGTTCCACTCCTTTTCCATGTCGAAATCCAAGGGCACTTACAAAGGGTGCAGCTCCAAATGTAAGCAAGCAAAGGATTCGAGAGAACTTGAGATTAAAGAAAGGAAGAAGTTGGTTAGTACAAAGGAAACTACAGAGGCTTATCATCGTGACTTCTCTGGAGAGATTAAGGGCAAGGTGGTAGCCATATAGGATAAGGTAAGGGAGAAACGCAGTCACACCTCTACTACATGCATTGATGCAAAGTTAACACCCTAAATCCTTGACCCCAGTCACTCTAAAAGTAGAGATTCTAAATGTGCACTCATAAAATTGTACTAGCAAGTCAAGGGCTAGTGTCCTATGCAATTGAGAGCAAAGGCAATCAGAACATAGAAATTCTTCAAAGGTTATATCAACTTGACAAGAAGTGACAACTTGATAGCTAATATGGTGATTTAGTATTTGGGTCTCTAAAGTTTGTAGTGATGATGTTTAGGAAGTAGAGGTAGAAACTGAGGCAAGACAAATCAAAGGGGGTGGTCCAAGTGATGCATTACGAGGGCACAACTTCCAGTTTGTAGGATGAAGACACGCCACCAATCTTCATATATTTGAAGGACGACTCTTATTCCTAAGCATCAATTTGTCTAGGTTTCTTGCTTAACTTATTTACTTATTTCATGCTAGATCTTTCAATGATAGAGCCTACGAGGTCTAGGTCTTTTAGTTTATATGCTCTAAACTTTAGTTGGTTGTTAGTAGTTTCATTTCTTCTGAGAGAGACAAATCCTAAAACTACTAGTTTCTTTTTTTGGAAAACATAGCCCTACTCCTTCACAAACAACTTGCAACTAACACTATTGTATTTTTTCCTATACATATTAACATAGAAGTAGCTTTTAAAAATGATATTATAGTATAGTATTTTATTTATATTCATATTTTATTGGCATTTTAGAGTGTAGGTGTTATATATTGGATGGTTTTATATTGGTTTCGTAAATTTGTATTTTTGAATCATTTTATAATTGCATTCATCTCTTTTTTTAATGCAAGACAACAAGGCACAATTTATGTACAATTTTTAAATGGTTAATGGGGTCATTGCAATAGAACAAAGTGTTTATCTCACTTTATTTGGTTGTCATTTCATTGTAATATGCTTTGATCCTCGTCTCAAAATTTAGCATCCACTTTCTAAATTTTGGTTGCTATAGGATTTCCTTCTCAACATTTGAATAGTTTTGCATTATCCATTTCCTAAGATCCAATTGCTTTGGGGTTTCTTTATCGACAATTGAATAGTTTTGCAATTCCTTAATGCAATCATAATTAATGTAATGTAGAATGGTTTATCATCCCCAAAACCCTTACTCAAAAAGAATAAAAAAGAATAATTGCAATCAATTTGGAGTGCACAATATTCCAAATTTTATTGAAATATTAAATACTTTCAAGAATCAAAAACTCAATGTTGACAGTTTATTGTAATAAAATGTTGAAAATGTTATTGTAATAAAATGTTTCCAATTTTATACACAAGGGTTAGCTCAAGTGGTTCTGAGCCAAATGTGAAGCTATCCCCAACGGAGGAGGTCACGGGTTCAAATCTCTTGTTCCCCCTTGGGGTCTTTGCAATAGAACAAAGTGTTTATCTCACTTTATTTCGTTGTCATTTCATTGTAATATGCTTTGATTCTCATCACAAAATTTAGCATCCACTTTCTAAAATTTGGTTGCTATTTCCTTCTCACACATTTGAATAGTTTTGCAATATCCATTTCCTAAGATCCAGTTGCTTTGGGGTTTTTTTATCGACAAATGAACAGTTTTGTAATTCCTTAATGCAACTATAATTAATGTAATGTAGAATGGTTTATCATCCCCAAATCCCTTACTCAAAAAAAAAATTTGCAATCAATTTGGAGTGCACAATATTCCAAATTTTATTGAAATATTAAATACTTTCAAGAATCAAAAGTTCAATGTTGACAATGTTATTGTAATAAAATGTTTCCAATTTTAGCCCCAAGGGTTGGCTCAAACGATTATGAGCCAAACGTGAAGCTATCCCCGGCAAAGGAGGTCACGGGTTCGAATCTCTTGTTCCCCTTTGGAGTTAGGCCCTGTAATCAAGGTCGACGGTTTACCCCCGTTTACCATCCACGAAGTGGGGAAGTACTCGAGGGATTCCCGCGAGGTATTCCATCAAAAGATAATAAAAAAAGGTTTCCAATTTTAATGAAATATGTCTTAGAAGCCTTCTTTGTGCTTCAAATAAGGAAATTCATGTCAATTAAGAGGATTACCACCCACCTACATGTAAGTTGGGTGATAAATAGGGTGAAGATAAATATTGTCGGGTCGACTTAGGATTGAAGACGATCACTCAATAAAAGTCCACGAGGATAGCATCAATCAAGCCGATGTTATTAACCTCATCGACTATATATATATATATATATATAGGACAATATTGTCGAGTTGATCAACATGTCATCGGCACATGTGTGTGTGTGTGTGTGTGTGTGTGTGTGTGTGTGATGTCGACTTGATCAATGTGTCACCGACCTTATATATAGTCGATGAGGTTAATGACATCGGCTTGATTGATGCTATCCTCATGGACTTTTATTGAGTGATCGTCTTCACTCCTAAGTCGACCCGACACTATATATATAATTGTACAATCAATGATCTTCATCCTCACGCTTACTAATCTTCTAGAGATGGCACTAAAATAGAGAGATTCCAAAGATGGAGTTCCTTGGCACTCATGAAATCTGGGACTCCTAGTGCATTGAAAACTATATGACCACATAACTAATCTGAAATCTACACATGCACTAGTTTTAGATTGCACATTTAAGCAATATTACATGTTATGTGTTGCTAGGCTTTGGCTTGCACGTTGTTGGCACTAGCCTAGGGGTTATAGTGGCAGCCAGCTGGATTTGGACCTGGGCCTCGCCCAAGTAAGACCCGGCCAGTTACCGTTTCCTCTAGATCTAAAAAAAGAATATTACATGTTGTGTAAGAATGTGTTTTCTCCATACCCACTTGTGCATTTTCTTATACCCTAATATCTATGCATTTTTTGTTATTTGGCACATAGATCAAAATCCTATGAGATGTCCATTTATGTATTGGACACATAATGAACATTCTAAGTGGCCATTGCTAGCATTCTCATAGCAAATTAATACAATAAGATACTCAAATGCATGAATTCTTAAGATTGTGTCGAAGAATCTTGTTTATGCACTTAATCAATTTACGGTTTCATGTAAGGGTGTCATTTATGCATCTCTATTATGGTTGCATTTTCCATTTCTTTAATTGAAGCATAATTAGTGAGTTTTTATATTAATATGTATTAAAATAACATAACTTTTTTTTGTCATATTCAGTCAATACATTATCTTTTGATCTTGTTTCTACATATGGTTAAATTAGAAATCACTAGATTTTCACCCTCCTGCTCTCCCATTTTTTTACCTTTGGCCAATTTCCTATGCTTCTCCTTGTTTATGGATATAACTCTCGTTTAATTAGCCTTTCTCTAAATGAGTACTAACCATTTTCTATCACTAACACAAATTGTATGATTCACTAGCAAAGCTTTTTATAGAACTCTCACCTAACTTTTCATAGAACTCTCACCTAGTTCACCATATTTTATATAAATAATTATAAAAATAACTTTACACGCAAATATTTATAGCATGCTCCATCTCTACACCTTGTTTTATAATTGTCATACATTAAATTAATTTACAATAAAGTAAATCCTAAGATTTGGCTTAGTAGATTGTGTCAAGAATACCGTAAGCTAGAACCCAAGAAACGGATATAAAAATAATCAACCTATGCTTGTCAAGTGTATGATTATATTGTTTAATATAAAAATGTTAAATTAAAGAAAAAGTAAAGGGTTAGAATATATGTGTTTAATTAAAATAAAAATAGTTGATGGTTGGAAATAAATATATTACATGCTTGAATCATTCTAATAAATGAATTATGAATTTGATTGCTTTTAGAAAATGTGCTTGGGTTAGGCCAGTGGTTCATGGTTAGAGTACAAAAGCCTATATACTAGTTTGCATACTATCTCAATTTTTACAACTTTGGAAAAGCTTGATGGGATGGAGTACAAACAAAAGTTGTGGGTTTGATGTTTTTATAACTTTGGAAAAGCTGAATGGTATGGAGTACAAACAAAAGTTGTGGGGTCAAAAGACGGAGGTGAGGTTAGATTTTGATATGACCACACACACATATATATATATATATATATATATAAATGCATTTAGTTAAAACAACAAAAGAACGGCAAAACATTCAAGATGAAATAGGTTAATGCAAACATCCCAGAAATAAGAAATAATTGAGAGACTCTAGTTTCATTAAAGCATATTGCAATCCCTAAAAGTCAACAACAAAAATGGATATAGGATGTTACACAGGAACTTTGTCCAACAAGGAGAAAAAATCCCTTGCTAGAATGGATATAGGATGTTMCACAGGAACTTTGTCCAACAAGGAGAAAAAATCCCTTGCTAGAATGGATATAGGATGTTACACAGGAACTATGCCCAACAAGGAGAAAAAATCCCTTGCTATGATGTCCCAGTACCAACAACAACATCCCCGAGAGTTCACTTTCGAGGATGTCTGTGTCACTTGGATTCAATGTGATTTCTACTAAGGATRACAATCAATTTTATTTTATAGTAGCAAGAGTTTTTAGAGTTTTTATTAAATKGGACACAATTATTTGATTTCTAAGCTTGAAAAGTTCAAGCTCAAATACAACTCCAAACATATTAAGCACCCACATTCTCATCATATAGCTTCAATCTGTACCAGGCCACTAAAAAAATTATATCRTGGTCTAATTAACTATGATTCAGTTACGACAATCGTTTATTCATATTTCGTCTCCTTAATTAAGTAATATAAACAAAAGGTGTCAGTGAATGTAACCCGAAAAATATTAAGTCCAATTTATTAGGGGTTAGGTAATTCTATTGGCTAGTGGTTTTGTTATATTTATAAAGTGGATTATTTTGGAACCCATATATTTCCCTTACAATCTAAAATTATTTCCCTTACAATCTAAATTAATGTCCTATTGATGTTACTCATGATACCCATATATATGGGTATCATTGTTGATTAGGACTCTTCATGAGCTAATTGTTGATTGAGACTGGAAAAGTACCAGTAATTCTCATTCTCAGCTATGGGCTGGAGGGTGGAAGCATGGCAACATGGATAAAAAAATTAACATATGAACCAAATAAATAAAATGGCAGACAAAAATTACCCATGTCACTATGCTACATCAATACCTGTGAGATTGACACACACCTTTTCCATACTTCGTTGGTGAATATGGCCATTTCAAACTCTATTAAAATAAATAGCACAATATAAATGGCTAAGTTAAGCACAGACAAGCAAAATTGACACGAATATGCTTCTAAACCCTAAAGTGGTTGATTAAAAATGAAGACTAATAAATAGTAGCCAAGTGATTTTATTTAGAAGAGCTCCATTGAAAGCCACCTGAAACAGCTGGCAATTATTTATTGAGCCAAAAGTATTACAAGACAATGTCACATACCAGCATAGCTCAGTTGGAGAATTTCAATGCATTTTGGATTCCATAAATGTTGTACCTATCAAATGACTTCATGTAAATGGCTCGGTTTAATTCAAACCAGCAAAATTAACATGAATATGCTTCTAAACCCTAAACTGGTTGATTAAAAATGAAAACTCTCGTAAATAATAGCCGAGTGATATTATTTAAAAGAGCTTCATTGAAAGCCACCTGAAACAGCTGGCAATTATTCAATAAGCCAAAAGCATTACAAGGCATTGTAACATACCAGCATAGCTCAGTTCGGAGAATCTCAATGTATTTTGGATCACATATAAGATATACCTATCAAATGACTTCCTTATCGATGGGAAACTCAAACCCAGTATATCATGGCAAGCCGAAAACTTTTGTAGCTAAACTCCTTTATACATCACTTAGTCGCGATGCCTAAGATCAAAGGTTCAAGAGCCTACTATCAAATGAACTAAGGATATGATGAAAGATGCTAGGTGTAGAATACAAGGAGAACCAACACTATAAACAATATCAACAAAAACACAATCATCATTATCTGTCCCTTGGCTCCTGCCTTCTTCATCACCAAAGCGACTTTCCTCTGCACAGAAAAATGTTTTGGATTAGGAATCTTGACAACTAATGCTTTCTGGTTGAATTTAGAACGGTGCCTAAGTGTAGCCTCTGATTCTCATGTGCCTTTGTATATATCTGAACAGATGAATCAGATAATAGATTCCTTCAGGCTCAGTTTCATAAATTTTGGTCTCTTGTATGCTTCAGAAACAGTCAAAAAATATAAAGGGAAAGAGGAGAATCCCATTCATATATAACATGGTATACATTTAGGAATGAAAGGATTCATTTTAAGAAAATCTGTATTTAGATAAAGACTCGAGTGGAAACAAATCAATGGTGTACTCTTAGAACTAACTTGAACAAAATCCAGCCTGTTTGAAGTTTTGTCCATGTCTTGGTCAAGTTCCGCCAAAATTCTTTCCTGCAGGCAAAAGCAGATTTGTGGTGCATGTCAATCGACACAATCGGCTTCTGTAACATCTCTTAAGAAACGTTGATCTAAAATCAACAGAAATTAATAGACAAATACTGATGAGCTCAATATCTAAAGGAACAAATATGCCCAAGAAAATTCACCTGTCCCATGAGTTCATCATGTATTGTGAGACCAACACCACCAAGTCTCTCAACACTTGCACTAAGCTCATCTAGCTCTTGATCTTGTTCTCTAGTCACCAGGAAAAGCAAATTAAGATACTATTCTATGCTATTCAAGAAAAACAGACGTGTAAATTCTTGGAAAAGAAAAAGAAATTTTGAAAAAGGCTCCTAAGCATAGGTGTCTAGAGCACTGTTATAAAAGCGATCTTCAATAACATACATTTGATCATACTTCTAATAACAGAATAGATATCTTGGCAGCATGCAAAATTCATAAAAAGAATAATAGTCATTGACGGCTTTGAACTGCAGGAAATACCAGCTAAAAATAGAGAACAATCTTCAATAACATACATTTAAAAGCAATCTTCAATAACATACATTTGATCATACTTATAATAACAGAATACATATCCTGGCAGCATGCAAAGTTCATAAAAAGGATAATAGTTATTGACGGCTTTGAACTGCATGAAATACCAGCAAAAAATAGACAATAATCTTACTTTATGAGAAGAACTTGTCTGTCTGTTTCTGATGTAAGAAATTCATCATTATTTGAGGTAATAGCTCGATTTGGTTTTGCAACAGGATGATCATTTGGCAACCTTAGAAGTTCCCGGCGCATGCCATTCGGACTGATATTAGCTTGCACAGAAGATTTGTCCATACCCGTTTGCACAGCTTTTCTCAGTGTCTCCATCTATGAGTACAATGAGAACATATATTAATAATTAAATATAGGTATATTTAGCATCCTTGGAAGAAAGGGCATACATGTCATACACAGATATGCTTAGATACCCTTGCTATTATAATTACACAAAAAACATTGCTCCACTGCAGAACTCTGTCAGATGAAGAATCTAAACAAGATACTTTATGAAGAATCTTAACTACAATCTCCAGTGAAAAAAAATTATGATAAAGAAAGACCTGACTCCGAGTTGAACCAGTCCATCTCTTGCGCTTCCCAAGTTCAACTTCATCAATACTAAACCGTGCTGGATCCCGTTCTGCCACTGCAATGGCCCTTCCAAGCTCATCTACCTTCCCACCAAAAACCCAGCTCCTCAGCAAATTAAGTCTAAACAAATTAAGTTGATCAAAAATCCATCTTTGAAGGAATCTGCAATTTACCAAATACTCTTCTCAAATGGTTGGCAAACGAAAACCACTATTGCTTCGGACCATGAAGCACATGTACATGCAATTCCCCCAAAAAAATCAAGACACTTTCAATTATAAGCAAAGACTTAAATAGACACCTTTGAGCCAGAATAAATTTACTCACCGCAAATGAGAATCTTTAGTTCAATCCCTTCTACTAATCCATGGTGAAGGTTTCAGTACAGACAGATTCAAATACACATTACGAGGTTATCTTGTGTGCAGGTAGGTAGCAAGAAAAATATTAAAAATACACCTAAAAGGACACATTACCTGCCATTCAATGCTTTCACATCCTGCAAGCAGCTCTTTTGTAAGATGAATCCTTTCCCCGGAACTTGGAAAGAGTTGTTCCCATCTTCTGAATGTAGACTGTAATTTATCCACCTTTTGACACATACAAATTTATTAAAATCATATCAGCAAGAATTGGAAAAAGAACTCAACATTCCCCTCAAATACATTGAAAACAAATTTTGAAATGCAAAAATACTTGATCTCAGATGTATTAAGGATTGAAAAGATATAAAAAATGGAGAACTGAGTTCTGGAAAATGTTGTAGGTAAAAAACAATCAAAACCTAATAAATTAAAAATGCAAGAATGGCACTAAACACACTTTAACACGACAGAATTAAAAAAAACAAGGCTAGATAACAGCCTATGCCAGACATAAGGGCAAAATTGCCCTAAAAACAGACATAATGGTATAACTTTCTTACAACAGCAAAATATCAATAGATGTCCAATGAAATGTCTCAAACCACTTACTGCACGTTCACACTGAAACCCGTGCAAGGAATTCCTGCTCAAGCTATATTTCTCAACACATGATACAGTGAAATATCAATTAAACTTTAACTTTAAACTTTAAATCAATCCTTCAAATTCAAATGATTAAGCCTTAGATAAATCATAAACTGAGCTAAATCTCATGTTTCTCAGTGTCTCACGAGTAATTGCCTCTTGCAAAGCCGAATATTGTAAAGGACAAAAACAAGGTCATTTAAGCGCTTTTGTGTTAATCAGTTGCGCTTCTTGGAATGTATTTTCTCAAGTGCTCCATTTGTTCTTGCACCCTGAATATATTTTCTCAAACTAGCTCAAACAGACAAGAACAAATGACTGAAAACCCACAAAAACTGTTTTTTAAAAACAAACTGGGGCCCAATCTGATTTGAATCACGAATCAAAGTTGCCAAGTCGATTTCAAATCATGATTTTGACTCAGTTGACGGAATCAAACTTGATCAACACAAGTTCGACTCGGGAAGGTTTGAATCAGCTCATTTGAGGGCCGATTCGAGTCAAACTCGCGTTTTTCCAGTTTAAATCGCAATACCGGTTTCACTGTTATGGGGCACTAATTGGATTTTCAGGCTTAAGAGATGATCAAAGAGTGTAAGGCGTGATGCAAAGATGTCAAGATGTTGTCCCAACAAACCTTACAATGGCCTAGTCAATTGAAAGTTGAAAGTGACCTACCTCTCGCTTTGCACGAGTTAACAAAGCCTTTAAGGCCATAGCAAATGACAAGTCTTCAATCCTAGATAGGTTATGCTGTGAATTCTAAAAAGACACGTGGAACTTTATACATCCCAATCTTTGGGCAAGTGTATCTAGAACCTTGTGCCTTGGCATGAAAGCTGTTAGAATTAGGGAAACAAAACAAGAATTTTACTTTTCAAATTTTCCGAGGACAAAATCAGCATTAACACATCAAACTTATACAGATCTGAACTCCAAAAATATTCTGAGTATGCTAGATAGTTAGATCTGAACTTAAAAAATAATTCTGAACATGTACAGTAAACTATAAACAATTTCCGAGTGAGTAAAACACCTAGATCTGGACTAGAAGTTAATCCTGAACTTGTATACTAGATAGATCTAAACTGTAAAGTATTTTTGAGTGAACAACATACTTAGATCTGAACTGTAGATAAATTTCTAAGTCAGATCTGAACTGAACAATAATAATAAAGCATGTTGAA
>ML834433.1:35878-49841 GCA_009831015.1 Picea engelmannii
CTTAGTTAATAACTTAATATATCGGCTACAGACTTTGATTTCGAGCTATAGACTGAGCAGGGTTTGAGGCTTCAAGCTTGAGCAGTATTTTGCAAAACACGAGTTCTATTTTGAGCTAAAGACTAAGCGGGGTTCGAGCTGGAAAGTGGGCCCATCCTATTCTTCTAAAACATCTAGCACACGATGAAATGAAAAGTAGGCTAAAGCCTAAAGTCTATCCCATCATAAACCCTAGGATTTAAACTAGCCAAAGACAAGGCCTAGGGGGATAAACAATCTTAACCCCTAGGCTAGGTCTTAATCCTTCCTTAGGATTTCTAACAAAATGAGCCAAGGATACAAGATAACATGCAACTATTAACCATCTAATAGAGCATCCATCAAAATATACCATGAAACAACACTTAAACTTGGAAAGAACACTTACTCAACCAAGTCGCTATGCATGAGGAAACCCTAGTTTCATAGATCATGCACCAAAAACAAGAGAAACACCCACAAATTCATCCATCCACAAAATTCCTCAATCCTCCATCCAAAACACCAATCCAAGACCAAAATGCTCCAAGGAATTTCAGAAATTTCAGACATCTCAAGGGATTTCTCCCTCAAGTTGTGATGATCAAATGAGAGGAAGTGCACCTCTATTTATAGACGAGGTGTTCAACTTCCCTCAAATAAAATATTAATTTCTTTACACTAAAATCCCCTATTTTAGCCAATAGAGGGGCAAAAGGCCCTCTTCAACAATTAAACAATCCAAAATAATACAATAGCATTAATGCCACAGGTACAAGATCTAAGGGGTATGAGCCCTAAAAGATGACCATCTCCCCGAATGAAGGGAATGGACAGGGTTTGTTGCAGCATCCAGCCTCCAAAGGCCCTTCAAAGCTCCAAATCCTCCACTAAACCAGCAAGCATAACCTCCAAGTGTGGGCAAGTGGGCTTCAAGGTGACAGGTCAACTTCAATGGTGGCCTTATCCATCGATTATGCAAGTGACATCCCAAGGGCTTGCTTCCCTCACATGTGGACACATAAACCTCTAAAATGGCATCCCCCACAACTTGCTTCAAGTCGACCCTGTAATTGTATTTATGCTTTTTGACACAAATATAGGTCGGCCCTGCACTTCTCTAATAATTCAACTCGAAATTTAGTTTTAAAATAACCACACGTCGGCCCTACCATCATTCCAGCATCCAATATGTATATATATCATTCTGCTGGGCAATTCTGTCACAGGGTCACATTGCTCTCTAATCTGTCGCATCACATACATATACGTACATACATACATACATATATATATGGGAAGGGCAACTTTATTTCTGTTCTTCACTCTTCCTAGCTTGCTGGGCTATAGTGTTTCTGAGGCTGATCTAGTAGAAAAAATCACTAATTAATCGGCAAAAATCGCCAAAATCGCGATTTTTTCACTGCTCTGATTTTTTGAAAACCAAAAATCGCCAAAAATCGGGAAAAAATCGCCAGGTTTGCCCAAGGCGCGGGATAAAAAGCCCGATTCGGTTTTTTCTGGCTCATTGTGTTTTGCATTTTGTGTTGAGCAGCAAGGGAAGAGGTTTGTGGAGGCCATCAAGCATATTTGAGGGTGTGCAAAGGAGGAGGAGGAGATTCATCCATACACCATGGAGGATGATGAGCTAGTTGAAAGAGGAACACCACCTTCTACACATATTGGAGTAGCTAGTCCTCCATCCAGCATTGATGCCCGACCAGGACCTTCTGCCTCTAGTTCAAGGCCTGGCAAACAGCCCCTAATTGTTTCCTGTAAAAGGGGGAGAGGGCATTGATAATTTGATATCATATAGCTAGTTCCTAGTTTTGGGACATATACAATTATATATGTGATCATTGATGTCATTTTGTATTGGTTTCAGACTTTCAGTAATGACTTTGATGTATTGGTTTTTATTTGGCATCCACTATATCATATAGATCAGTTCTTTCTCCATATTTATGTGCCTATGTGTTTATATGATGTTGTTGCTGGCTTTATATATTGAAAAATGTTTAAAATTTTGAAAAAAAATGAATAAATTATGTATTTTTTAATGTTTGCCGAGGTTTTCTGATTTTTTCCAATTTTTTCGCCGATTTTTTCCGAGGCGATGTTTTCAGGACCTTTGCCGATTTTTTGCCGATGCCGTGTTTTTCTTCTAGGGATCAGACCCTTAATGTACCCCTCTTGGCAGGCAACTAATTCCTGAGAGTTGTTTGGGTGACATGACTGCCTGTAGATTTGTCAGCAACCAATCTGCTCTGAAATTTGCCCTCTTTGTTGCAGTACCCTGTCCTAGAATGAATATGTTGCCTTCCTCAAAATATCAGTCCTGAGCAGTTGTTTACAGCATTAGGGCACACCCTTTCTCTGTCATTTTCATGCGTTTAACCTGAAATAGATGACAACATTTCAGGTCTTGCAGTCTCAGTTTACTTGATGACAGTATATTCCTCGTAGCAGACACCACAAACTAATCTGCAACCCCTTTTACTATCACAGTGCAATCTGAATAACACTGCTCCGACCTATTCTTCCTATCTTTGCTTTAATCATCCGTGTACCTGTCATCTTGTCTGAAAACCAGATCATTTTGGAAATAAAACTAGGGGTGCAGCAGTTAAATGCTTCGAAAAGAGGGATCTCCAAACAGTGAACAGAATTTTCAACACTGTTAGCTGCTATAACATGATTATAATTTAAGAGTAGCAACAGTTTCAGGCTTGAAACCCATTCTTAAATTTGTCATTGAACTCAATACTCTTGGCCACAGTAACACCATCGTTGGTTACTTTTGGAGCACCACAACATTGTTCAATAACAGCATTGCAACCCTTTAGTCCCATTATCACCTTTACAGCATCTGCCAGTTGTTCCATACTATGCAGCATTGCAGCTCTGTATTCAACGCTGAATCTGATATCTTTTGCAGCATGGTTTCTCTCCCAACTAAGTCTGTTGGCATTCTGTCCATAGCTACTGCTCCTTGCATATCTCCGAGTTTTTTAACGATGAAGAAAACATGCATATATAGCTTGTGTTGATCATATCAGAAAATATTAGACTCATCACTCCCCATACCCTATGCACCTCAACTATACTGTTGATACCAGCACACACAGTAATAAGAAATGATAAACAAAAGAGCTCCTTTTGAGGCCCCTTTTTCTACATTTCATTCTCAGCAGCTAGTACACAGTCATTACATGCCCACGCATGGTGTCATTTGCAGCGTTGGCATTAAGTGAATTTGTATTCGGTCCATGAACTTGAGGGGGCTGATGTCGTTTGAAATGGATGCTGCCGGTGATTTTCTTTCGTTCATATAGATCCAGCATTTGATTTCTAACCTCCTCAAGCTGACGAGAAGCCACATCAAACCTAACACCATGCATCTCCCACATCTGATTTACAAATCAGATGCAAATTGAGGGGTGACATCTACTTGCACCTTTCGATGCCTAACGTGCTTGTCGGTAACAAGTACAACAGTGTTTTATGAGGTTAAAACCCTCAAAGAGGGAAATAGTCCACAGCCCTAGCCAACACGACCACTTGAGGCAATATACTAATGCAAAAGAAATATATCGTACATAAGAGTTTCTCACGATCAATCTTCAGCAAATGACCCTCCATGCTCTTCAAATAGAGATCATGGACTAATCAGGGGTTAAGCCACGAATCAATATAGTTGTTAGTATCGAGGAGAATATGAATCATCATATCACTTTATGTCTAGAACATATCATGATTAACTCCTAAGTGTCTAATATCCTAGCATCCCCCCTTAAAAACAACTTGGGATAGGATTGAAGGATTTACAAAGGTGACACTATAAGAGAAGGAAGGAGGCATTAGAGCCTATCCCCCCTTAACGACAACTTCTTAAACTCCAAACATGGATCTAAGTTTAGAAAGGTTTGCTTCTGTAAGAAACATTGTGAAAATATCTACAACTTGATCATCTATAGGGCAAAAGAGCACTTCAAGAACGCGATCTTTAATAATATTTTTGATGAAGTGCATATGTAGCTCAATGTGATTGATGGCACTTTGATTGGTACACCAAAGGGTGGTCAGATGTTGCTACTGGAATCCAAACTCTAAAACAATCTGTCGAAGCCACAAGGCTTCTTGACTTGCATTAACTGTTGCTCGATACTTTGCTTCTACTGAAGAAAGAGCAAGAGCTTGTTGTTTCTTACAAGCCCAAGCAACAAGTCCGGAACCAAGATTGAAAACATATCCTACAGTAGGCTTTCTATCATCAAGGTCATCGACCCAATCAAAATTAATGAAACCAACCAACAAAGGAGTCCCTCGAACTGTAATGTATCCCAAATTGAACTGTACCCTAGATATACCAAAGAATCATTTTTGCTACTTTCCAATGGCTCTCATGGGGTGTTTGCATATATCGGGCAACAAAACCAACAGTGAAGGAAATATCAAGACAAGTATGAGTCAAATACAAAATGCTACCAACTAACCGATGGTACAAAGTGGCATCTACTTTGGGTGTAATACAAGTGGCTTCAAGTTTGATTCCAGACAGGAAGGGAGAAGGGGTTGGTTTACAATCTTCCATGTGAAAGCGGCAAAGAAGGTCACATGCATACTTAGATTGGGAAAGGGAAATTCCTTCCTTGGTTTGCAAAACTTGGAGGCCAAGGAAATAATGCAAATATCCTAAGTCTATCATTGCAAATTTCTTCTTAACATTGGATTTCACATGTTTAAAATTTTGGGGTCACTACCAATGAGGATAAGGTCATCAAATCAATATAAAGAATAAGTATTATGAGATGGTTTCCTACTTTCTTGGTATAGACATTGGGGTTAGAATGATATCGAGAAATGTTGGTGTCAAGAAGAAAGCTATCCATTTTAGCATACCAAGCCCGAGAAGCTTGTTTAATACCATAGAGAGATTTCTTAGTCATTTTGAACATAGCCAAGAGGTTGTTTCATGTAGATTTCATCTTGCAAATCCCCATGCAAGAAGACGAATTTAACATCCATCTGATGGACCTCCCATTTATGTGAGGTGACAAGGGCTAGAACAAGGTGGATAAAATTAATTTTGGCTATGGGGGAAAAGATTTCATTATAGTCAATCCATTCAACTTGAGAGAATCCTTTGGCAACTATCTATGCAATATGTCTTTCAACACTTCCATCTTATGCATACTTTTATAAGTTTTCTTCCTTTCAAAAGAGGTACAAGATCCCAAGTATCGCTCATTCATTGTTGTGTCCCAATCTGGATGGCCAAACGCTTCTACAAATGTTTCTAGATCATGTGTCTCTGAAACTTAAGCCAAAAGAGAGGAGACTTACTAGAACTGTGAACATGTAAAACGTTGATCTGTAGGATTGCCGACAAGATCACCAACTACTTCTTGTGTTCTACGGACCCATCTGGGAAGCGGTGGTGTTGATGTAGGTTCATGTTCAATGGACCCAACTAGAGTAAGGTGAGCAAGCAGGGGTGGATTTTCATCCTCATTGTCATCATCTGAAGAAGAAACCAGAATAGGATCACTAACAAAAAAGTTGGGAATAAAGGATGGCAAAAACACCGAAGATGGCTCGTAGGCCAAAGATGGCACAAACACCAAATTAGGCTCACGAACCAAGAGATTTCATCAAACTTAACATCTCTCCTAATAATAATTTCATTGGAATGAGGTTGAAGAAGTTTATAACCTTTGACATCTTCAAAATATCCAACAAAAATGCACTTCTCACTTTTAGGTTGTAATGCTTTCCTTTTCTCATCAAGAATGTGAGCCTATGCTTTACTACCAAACAAACGAAAATGGGTTACATCTGGTTTAATTTTACCTCATGCTTCTTTCAATGTTATATTTTTTAAAGCCTTTGTGGGAGTGCCATTGGGGTTAAACAAGGTTGCCCCCTATCCCCCACATTGTTTGGGATTTATATTGATGAGTTAGAGGCCTTTCTTCATGAGCATATCCAGGATAGCGATAGGTGCCTTCTCCACCAAGTTTTGATATCCATCTTGCTTTTTGTTGATGATGTAGTCCTCCTAGCCTCGTCTTCAGAGGTGTTACAGAAACAGTTGGATGCCCTAGCTCTCTTTTGCAACCTTCGGCACTTGACGGTCAACTTGGATAAAACCAAGGTTATGATCTTCAACAGGTCGAAGAAGACCGTAGACCTTCATTTCTTCTTCAAAGGGGTGGTGATTGAGATCACTAGCACCTACACAAACTTGGGAGTACAATTCTCAGGACCCCGCTTCAATTTGCGACCGACCCTCCAACCATGGATCACCAAGGGCTATGGATCTTTAGCCCTTCTCGAGAAACAGTGTTTTCGCCACCATTTTTAGGACCTCTCATCCAAGATGTCCCTCATGGACTCCCTTATCCAACCCATTGTTCTCTAGGGCCTTCTTAACTGGAGTCTGATTGGGCCTCAGTTGAGAGAGTCCAAACCCTCCTCCTTCAATGCATCATGCAAACAGACAATTCCTTAGCACATCATCCTAGCAAAGTTTGGGGCTCACCCCTTCCGACTTGAAACAATGTTCATACTGGTTTCTTTTATGCATCACATCCGGAGCTTCGTTGACTCATCGAAGAGGCGAGAACAGTACCCGTAATTGGCCTATTGCTCTTCTGAGACCATTGCCCTCTCTATCCCATCGGGTCGGGCTTGAGGTTGGTTCACGGGGGTTTCAAATCTTTTAGAGTCTATGGGCATCCAGATAGATTGTCTCCCTCTATTTAGATATTCCTTGGATGCGCCTGGAAACTCTTACCAACTAGAGAGGTGTTGAACAAAATTATCATGGATGTCATTTACAGGAAGTTTATCCAGATCACTTGGGTTAACCCTCCTGGTGGGTTACACTCGAAGATGGCCTTTTACACTCAACACTTCTTGGAGCTTAGAGATGGGTTCATCATTCGACCACGGTTACAGGCAATTTATCCAAATCACTTGGGTTAACCCTCCTGATGGGTTACACTCGAAGATGGCCTTTTACACTCAACACTTCTTGGAGCTTAGAGACAGGTTCATCATTCGACCACGGTATACACTCTGCAACTGGGTACACGCTCTTCGCATTCCTCTAGGCCAGTTCAGAGTGGGCTCTCATAGACTTCGGGTAGAGACAGACCACCAGATCGATCGACCAGACAGGATCTGTCAACTATGCCAGCTACAGAAGATCAAGATTGAGGAGCAGTTCATCTTCGATCACCCCATCTATTATGAGATCAGGGGGCGGTTTCATTGCTTATTCAAAGTAACTCAGACCCTCACTGGCTTCTTCGATTATCTTGATTAGCGATGCTTAGCCTTATACATACAGGAGGCCCTCGGGCTCCGAGCCCATACTCTTCAGCCTCCTATGAGACCAGACCCTATTCGACAGATCACCTCCTTCTTCACGGTGCTATCCTCAGGAAGGGACACTAAGAGACGGATCGACACGAGCGCAGCTCCGAACTCCAAATCAGTGCGAACCCGTGGGAACTTTCCCCGTCCCGCGAGATTTAAGCAACATGACTAAACCAGATCCCTTCCCAGGAGACAGATGAGATCCCCCAAGCCTCGTCGATGTACTACCTCTTCTAGTCAACAGCATAGCGAACGATCCAGGCATCCCACTAGTTCCCAATCTGGACATCTTACCATACTTAGCTTTCTTCATTCGACCTCGAATGGTAGGAGAGATGGGTCCATTCCATGACAGACCTATTTCATTACCTATGGTTCCTCTTGTTCCTTGATCCCAAAAATGAAAACTTAATCCCTTAGATTGGATGATACAATTCGTCATTTCCTTTAATGTGCGATTCTTTCTCTCAGCAACACCATTTTGTTGTGATGTATATGGAATAGTATGTTGCATCTTAATGCCCTATGCAATGCAGTAAGTTGTAAATTTGTTGTTAACATATGCACCTACATCATCTATTCTTAACCTATGTTGTTGATGTCCACATTGTTTCTCTATAAGGGCCTTATAGGCCATGAACATGTCAAAAACTTCACTCCAAAGTTTTAAGAAATAAACCCAAGTTCATTTGGAGAAGTCATCAATGAAAGTTAAGAAGTACTTGCACCAAGAAAAAGAAGAAGGATGCAAACCACACAAATCACTATGAACAAGCTGCAAGGGGTCGAGGCGTGCCAAAAGGCACATTTGTCAAAATTGTCCTAATGATGTTTGTGAAAACACAGCCGACACAAACACCATCTCTACAAGAAACGAGAGGAATACCAATCACCATATTTTGATTACATGGTTGTTGTAATGAGTGGTAGTTTAGATGACGAAATTGTTCATGCTAAAGTTTGTTCAAGTCATCGCTATGAGCAATAAAAACTAATGGAAAAGATGACGGCCCAAAGTTGTCAAATGTGTACAACATGGTAATATCATCAACAATTCCAATTGCTAAGATATGCTTAAGATCTTTTAAATCCTTGATTACAACTTGGTGAGGTGAAAACTCTATTGTTTTACATTCACCTAAATGAGTGATTTGATATACTAATAGAAGGTTGCGGGAGAGACTTGGAACAATACATCATTAAAATGACCATCATCTAACTGAAGTATTCCATACCCTACAACACTAAGCGATCTATCATCACCAACAAATATTTGTTTGGTGTTACATCCATTAGGGGCAAAAAAATGGCTTTATCTTTAGCCATATGATAAGATGATCCAAAATCAATAAGCTACTCATCAGAAGAAGTTGATGTTGCATTGAAGGAAAAACCAGAAGCAGAAAGTGCATGTCCATAAGAAGAAGAGTTAGAAGAAGAAGAATCAGGATTGATGTTGTGCTTCTTCATTGTTGCTTCTAAGGCCTCCAACTTTTTAAAACAATTAGACTCTAGTTGAGCATCTTGCCCACAAAAATTGCAATGTCTCTCGGGCTTGTTGTCGTCCTTATACACACTTGCAAACGTGAGCTAAGTCCTGCTCACTTAGTGTGTCCTTAGAGGCACAATACCTAGGTTCAAAGCCCACGCCGTCACTTTGACTTGAACCTCTTCCATCTAGGCTTACTCCTAGGGAAGCCAAGGGGATAGACCCTAGTTACTATGTGAATTATTAGATGAATTCTAGGAGTTAATTTTAGTTTATTAAAGGTGAGGGGAAGCTAGCCTATATGGCAAGCAAAAATGCAAATGCAAATCATTAGAATGAGAATCAAGCCTTTCCCTAAGTCAACTATGACTAGTGCCTAAGGTTGGGCAAGGGGTCAATTAGATTACACAATTAAAGGATTAAATACAACTTATACAAGAGACAAATAATGCTATAGGATACAACAAGAGTTACGTTACAATTGAGATATACAAATTGAAATACAAGATAACTTACAATGAACAAGATGAATTAGATGATTACACCATATACATGAAAGAGATAATTAGATAAATGAAACATTCAATTCACAAAATGAAAGGATGAGATATATCATACATAAAACTTTATGAACAAGAATAAGCACATTAGATGATATTACAAATATACAAAGGGAAATTCGATTTTAGACCAATCACATAAGATATCACAACGTAGATATTGCCTTGAAATGTTAATTGCTTTAAAATACCCAAATGTATGAGAGCTCAAGTTGCCTTAATGTGATTGTGAGACTTGAAATGAGAACTTGCTTGAAAATGAATCACACCACCATAAGATTGCTTGCAAAATGAAAATGAGATATTATGTTATGAGATTGTCTTGAAACGTGTATTGCAAGTATTGTGAATGTAGTGGGTGTAGCTTGATTTTATCAAATTTTATGTGTCACTTTGATTAGGGGGATTAGGTGTGGATGATTGTGTCCTAGACTATGTGACTACCCCAAAACCATTACTGTTCACACCAAAAGAGAGTGTTGGATGCTCAAAAAGTATGGCAACGAGGCCTACCCTAGCTTCGCAGGTCAAACCCAAAGTTTGCAAGGTACTCCACCTGGAGGACGCCGAGCGTCATGAGATCATCCCCGACCTAGCACCCCAAGCTTCTTCCCAAGTCTTTGTTTTGATGGTGCAAGAACAACAATTGGTTGTGGATGCCTAATTACTACCTCCAACATTTGCCCTTTCTTGTCACCCAGGATCCAACTAAGTGGCAAGGGGAGAGAATACGGGGCAAACGTTGGGAAATAAATTTTAATTTGAGCAATGATTTTAATATTTAAAACAAGCCTTCCATTATTGCAAGGAATGGCTTGGGGCCACCCTCTTGCAAGATGGGGCAAAGTAAATGTATTAAGATGCTTTATTAGTTTGCCTTAAACAAATAATGAAATTGGATTATTGTTTGCTTTACAAAATAGATGAAATTATTGTTGCCTCACAATTCCGGTCATGTGGAGGCACAATGCCTACCATTTGACCAATGTGGGTATAACTAAATTATTGAAATTAAATTGCTTTGAAAGAATGTAAAGACTTGAAAGCAAAACTACTCCAACAATGGCACTAGTGGAGGCACAATGCCTACCGTATTGGCCAAGTTGGGTATTATGAAATAAATAAAAGACTTTGGAAATAAAATTATAAAACCCCACAACTATGGCACAAGTGGAGGCACAATGCCTACCATTTTGGCCAAGTATGGGTGTAAAAAATGAAAAGCAAAAATGAGAAATCCTAACTATTACAATATTTGAATTTTTTATGTGATTTGACAAGAAGGCCACCCAAGAGACTCTCAAGGGTGGTTTACAATACTTTTTAGAAAGATAGAAGGAGGGTGGACTTGATGTCCAACTTGAAGATGCCCTTTGGAGGCCTTGGGAGCTAACACACTTGTAGCAACTCTTCCTTTGTGCTAAAAATCTGCATAAAACAATGTCAAAGGATACATCCAAAATGCTACAAAACCAAGACAATGTTAGCTAAGTTAGCCCAAAACAAATATGAACTTGAATAAAAGATTTGAGATTTTTAATAAAACTTTTATGATCTATTCCATATCATGACAATACATTAGAAACATGAAGAGGACAAGGAAACAATAATTAGATAATTATTAAAACTTTGAAAAGTTAGAGAGAGTTGGCTCTCCACTCTAGAGCCAATCCTTCAACCCTTAGTGACTTCCAATAAGCTTCCCTTTGCTACACAAGAAGAAATTAAAGTGAGAGCATCCCAAAAGTTTGCAAAATACTTTCCAAACTACTTAGGAATTACCACATAACCAATAGCAATACTACTATCAACTATATTCAAGCAAACTACTTTGTTTAAATCTCCACATACAATCTAGTGAATGCAAAACATGAAGCAAAATGGAAATATATCACCTCAACCACACACAATGGCACACCAAGAAGACTCCCAATGCACCAAAATTTCTCCAAAGCCTTCTTTATTATCCACCAAAATCTTATCACAAATACTTGTGACAAAACTTGCACATGAGAGAGGGGGAGAAGATAGAAATTTTGGCATAATAGCATTGCTATGTGAATAGATGGGTGAATGAGGATGAAAGGGTCCAATTTAAAGGAAAAGAGGAGGGAGCCCACTTGGATGGGCTCCAAGTGGCACCCATCTAATGGAAGAGGGTCTCATCAAGGGGGGTGCACCTCTAGGTCAAGAGAGTGGTGGGATGGTTGAGGGGTGAATTGGGAAGGGGGAAACCCCCTTTCCCTTTATCTAATAGTCAAGTGGGGTACTTTCCTAAGTTTTTAGGGGTCCCCATCAAGTATTTCATTTTTATGAGATATTGAGCAAGAGGGGGGGTGCCCCTCTTCTAGGAGAATGAAGAAAGTGGGTTGTGGGTTAGGCTAAGGTGGGTTTTTTAAGTTGAAAAATGTTTTCCCAACTTAGAAAAGGCTATTGGGACACTTTTCCCACACTCTCTCATGACTTTCATGACTTTTACAAAATTTGGCTATTTTAATTAAGCCAATTACATGCTGATTTTTTACTGACTTTGACTAAACTTGGACAAAGGCCTAACAAAACTTGTCCAAATGAGCTAAGACTTGGTCCAAAGGTTGGGGTGTATGAACCATTTGATTTGAGTACTCATACCCCTATACAAAATACCCAAGGACCATTTTTTTTAAATTTTACATCGAAAATAATTAAAAATCCCCAGTTTGCGGGAATTTTAATTATTTAAAAAATCCTATCAAAACTTAATGGAATTCCGCGAGACTCACGGACATGTTTAACATGGTCATTTACAACATTCCTAAACCTTAGTTACATAGGTCTCGTCCACTAGAACGCCTTTCACTACTTTGGAGAAATTATTGTGAGGAGTGAAAAACTCATGGGAAATTAATAAGGCTGAAAAGCCAAATTAATAACCTGAGGATAAAAATGAAGAATTCCTAATGCAACTGACTTAAACTATGATCCATGTAGACTTATTACATTATTATCCCACGCAAGAGAGCGGAAATTCCAATTACAACAAAATGTTGAAGGCCAAAACTACCTTGTAGAATCAGTAAGTCTTCAACATGATAGCACCATCAGGTGCATATCTTCATGGCATAAGGAGTTGACCCCCTAGTTGAATAGGTGGTCAACAGGGCTTCTTAATTTTTATTTTGGTCCTTTGTCACCATTGGGAGTGAAAGTTGGCTAAGAGGGTTTGGACCCTTGTAACGATTGTTGTAGTGAGCATGTTGATTCTTGGGATGCTTGGATTTATCCTTCTATTGGGCCACTAAGGCTCTATTAGATGTACCTGCAATGTTGTTCACTCCAAGATGAAAGAGCTTATCTTGATCTCCAGTCAAAGAATCACAAAAAGATTCAAGAGATTGTGGTTTGTAAGCAGCCCCTAGAGCTTCTCTAGTGGAGTGAAAAGTAGATACAAAAACAGAATATGCACTACCAAGCTTAGCAAGAATAGCATGTATACATCAATCATGTTCCATTTCTATTTTACAATCTTTAAGTAAAAGTCTAAGTGTTTTGAAATTAGAAAGATAATCTTCAATGTAAGAGAAATCATTGGGATTTAAAGAAATTAATTGGTTTTCAAGTTGATGAGCTCAAATCTCATTGTGTTTACCAAATATGGCTTCCAACTTTGCCCAAGCTTCATCTGAGTCATCAATTCCTTAAACGTGAAACTGCAAATCACTAAAGATGGGCATTCTAATTAATCCATGTGTTTCGTCATTTTTACTATCCCATTTGGCTTTCTTTGCAACATTAGTTGGGATTCTTTCTTTTCCCAAGGTAATTTGGTAAAGTCCTTTACTTCATAGTACATCCTCCATTCACGATTTAAATGAAAAATAGTTTGCACTGGTAAGCAAAAGATCACTTGGACTAAGCATATTAAAATATACAAGTAATATGGCTTCAAAAGAAGAAACTGACTATGTTGATGGAAGGCTCTCGAAAAAATAAATAGTTTCCAAAAAAAGGCACTAAAAATGAACTTTGGATGTCAAAGTTATTCCCCTTTTAAAAAAGGCATAAAAGGTAATCAAAGTGACATGGAAAATAGAGATTGGCCCAAGTGGTGATGGATGCACACTGAATAAGTGAGAGTCACCATATAAACTAAGTAAAAAAAAAATTATTTCCTTCTCTAAACTTTCCCTATAAGCTCATTTTTACAAATAAGTTACTTATGAAGGGGCCCACTCTTACAAAATAAGTGAGAATCACTTTTACAATGAAGATACTTTATAAACTAAAATTGCATGCAAAATGTAACCTTAAAAAAACATTAAAGTTACTTTATAGTGATTCACTTGTATAATTTAAGTGGAAAGCACTTTACAATAGAGTTATGTGATAACTTAAAGTTTGTGAAATGCACTTTACAATAAAGTTGTGTGATAACTTAGAGTTGTGTGATCTTTTTCAAAAAGTACCTTAGTATCAATGCAGACCCGCGGGACCTTCCTCCGTCCCACAAGATTTCAACGACATGACCAGA
>ML834434.1:23686-39942 GCA_009831015.1 Picea engelmannii
AAAAAAATATGTTAAAATATCATAATTTTCAGCGTCACCCCGCTCAGCTATATATCTATGAAAAACAAAATAAAAAATTACTAAGAAGAGTTGTGGGAAGTGCTTGTAAAACCGTCGGGATACTGAACAGGTCTGCTGGCAGCAAGTAAATGCATGCATGGCGCCAAGACAACTTTGTCGGGGTACTGAACAGGCCTGCTGGCAGCGAAGAAATGTCGGGTATATGAAAATTTGCAGAAAAGAAACCTCTTTAATGTCCTTTATTCTGATCCAGAACTTCTTAACAGGATCCAGATGTCAGAGTGGGTTAAATGGAAACCCTGTCGAGGCTATGGATTCCAGCTGGCAGAAGTGGCTATGCCAACAATATCGGAGATTTTATCTTTAATATCGTGACTTGCTGGTCTTAAGATTGTTATCAGTATTCATCTTTTGAAACACTGCTGGAATGATTGGTTAATGATGATGTTTATACGATTTTCTGGTTGTTATTTTTGAGTTGAAATTTTCTTTTCTGTCCTAATTTGAATTTGTTTCTTTTGACAGAGATAACTGCTTCTACCAGTGTGTCGCCATTGTTGGCAGCCAAATCACATCTTTCCATTGTCTTATAAGCTGCCTACACCAATGTTTTGCAAACATCATTTTTTTCGTCACAATTTTTCAAATGAACGACACTTTTATTCTTTGCGCCTTTGCATGATTATTTTTGTTTTGTTTTCATGACTGTAAGCGTGAAAACATTCGTCTTTTGAAGTCACATTGAAGTCATTATTTGAACTGTCATTATTTCTTTTGACGATATGCCTATTGTGCTTACCTTTTATGCAGCTGGAAAAACTGTCGAACTGTACTCATTGGACATTTTGGATTGATTATGTGACATTGGTTTCATTAAGTTTGTAATGCGTTGACATCTAGACTTGCATTTTATTTGACCTATTTGATCTTTGATTCCAGGAAAATACATAGGGTTTATGATTAAATCTCTCATATATATATATCTTTTTAATATCATGCCTATGTTTATATAACTATTGGTATGTTGGTTATATGAAAACATATCGACACATTAGTTAAACACTTGATATCAGTTGATACATTGGCGTATCGATAAAACATTTGGTTTTGGTTTCAAATTATTATGGTTCAAAACTTTGGCACAACGTTGATTGCGCGTTGGTTTATACACCTACCATATGTTTTATTGGTCGGCCAATTGATATGATCGTTGAACTATAGAAAAGTGGATTGAACAGCTATGTGAATCGGTGGTTGTACTTTGGCAATTACTATTTTGCATGGCAGAGATAAGCTCCACCACCTTCGCACGATGGCATTTATGCCTATCCCTTATTCACCGTTTACCTCTGTTAGCTCGGGTAGCTCTGCTCCTGTGTGGTTGTGACCCAAACCCTTGGCCTACCATGTGCTCGGCTCCATGGCACCAGTCATGCGAATCGAGCCAAATGGCAACCAAGCCCTGTTAATGTTTGACAGTGCCCGTAAATATTTTGAGGAAATCGGATGGCTCACTTTCATACATCGATTTGACGGTTTTAACCTCTGTGTTGCATGACAATTTTCCTTGACCTTCGATGGCTGTAGAGCCAAGGTGGGCGACATACAGTTGGAGATCGATGAGAATTTTATTAGCTCTGCTACAGGGTTACCTACCTCAGGACAAAGTTGGTTTAAGAATTGTAAGGTCAAGGAAGTGCCATGGACACTGTTGTTCCTCTCGCGCAAAGTCTCTTCTTGTGACAGAGGTATGCCCATATCTGCACTTAAATCATGATGGCACAATACTATGATGCTAGTTAAGCAGTTCGTGACCTGTGAAGGTCGATATGGACTCGTGTTCCTCTACCACCTGCGCTTGTTGATGATTTTTATAGGGTATCCTCTAAACATGCCTTTCTACTTTCAACGCAGCTTATATAAGATGTCTAAAAGATTTAAAAGACAGGAGGTTGACAATAGCCTATTCCATCATGGGCTTATTAATCTTATCATTGTTTATCATTTGAGTTTACATGGCGATAGTTGGAGAACTTTCATAGCTCAGAATGGTTTTGTTGACACAAACCATGTCCAGGTTGACAAACCTGTGGTAAGTGAAACCTATGTTCAACCACCCGTGCCCTTACATGTCTTATTGCCTACTCCTAAGCCGTCGGCCTACCTTCCTATTGAATTACCAGATGTTGGAACTGAGAATGCCGAGGCTACTAAGAAGCCTGTGAGCAAAAAGCCCAAGGAAAACCCTACTGCTATTGCCAAAGGAAAAAGGAATGCTCGGTTGATTTCAAGGATGGCCAGGAACAAACCTAAATCCTCTGTTGAGCGAGACCCTATCACCCTTAGTGAGGATTCAGACTCTGAAGTGGAACGATTCTTAGCCAGCGAGTATCCCTACTCACAAGGTTTGTGCCCCGAACCACCTTACGATTTCTTGTCGAATCTCCCCCACTGCCTAAGAAACGATCCTAGCTACCCTGGTATTGAGTTGCCTAACGAAACCCTCAGTCATGTGTCCAAACCCTCGCCTGCTCTTACAAAACCCACACAGTCTCCCTGTGACCTATGCGATTCATGGTTGGAACGATACTACATTGAAGTCCCCATACTCCAATCGAAAATTCAATCACTGGAAAGTCGAATTGAGGTATTGACCAACCAATGAGACCAACTCCAAGCAATTGACAAGAAACAGAAGACGACAGGCTCGATCCTTTTAAAAAACGTTGAATCGGCTATGGCAGTTATCAACTCCAAATTGGCATGATCAAGTCGTTTCGTCGCTATACAGGTATGAAAATTTGATATCATTTTTGTTTTGTGAATGATCAAGGTTGATATAATGATTTGAAAAAGCTCTATTTCTCATTCAAAATGCCTCTGTCATTCGATGATCATACTGTACATTGTTTTTCTTTGATTTTATATACGATTTTCTCACGGATTTTTATTGAATTTGAACGGTTTTCGTTTGGATTTGATTTGCTAAGTTTGTCTGATTGAAGTAACGAAATTTTGTTTTCAATTCAATTCGTTTTACTCCAAATAGGAAGTTTTCAAACTCAATTTGGAATACGATTATGAATGGATATGATTTCGTTAAGATCCATATGCTGTGGTTGGTAAACGATTTTATTGAGTTTGGTTGTTACGATATGTTGTGTCATGTAAACTTCTATGAACAGGAATGCAACTCTATTCGATTTCAATTCAAAAAGAATGACTTTGTTTTTATAAAAACAATAATCCCATTTAAGCTTGTGCAAGTGCGCCCGAATCGTGGAACGATTATGATTTGCAGTGACTATGCTAAACCCAGGCGATTGATTCGCTTGATTGGATTGTTGTTAGTTCGATCATTTTTATGAGTTGGATTCCGATTGTAATTGTTGCTTTGTTCGATTTTAAAATGAATTGGTCAAACCCGGTTATAATTCATTTGATTGGAACGATTTTGATCAAAGTCAATTGATCTTGTTTGCCTAATTTGCAATAACAAATTACGAATTCTATTGCCAGTCAATCGATCCTGTTACGATTTTATTCGAATTGATTTTCGCGCCGAGTTTGAATTGATATATTCGTGGTATGAATCGTATGTTGTGTCAACACAGTCATAATGATTGGAAAATGATTTTGTTCAGATTTGATCGTATCTATTGTTTAACCATTACCTATGATTTGTTTGATCATATTGATTTTAATTGGATATGAAACGATTGCATCTATGTTCCATATAATTTTATCACCTGACTTATGATAACAATCGAAACAGAATACACCTATCTCTGTGTTCGGTTGAATGATTTTGATTATGTATGATTTCAAATGGTATAAAAAATTCAAATTAAATGATTTGTTTTCAAATGGCAATTGGATGTCAATTAAATTGAATTCTTTAAAAGATTTTCAATTAATTTAAATGTTGATTCTGTGTCTTATTTAGACTAGCTACAGAATCAGAGGATTCTGTAGCTAGGTCTATAGATTTAGATTTCCATTATTTTCTTTAACAAATATCATTCTAACTTGTTCATTTCTGTTCCTTTTTAGGTGAATTCGAATTGCATGGGATTTGATGGACAGTCTAGGGGATATTTGAATGTTTTAAGTTTTATTTTAGTTTCCTAGTTTAGTCAATTTTGGGATATCTTCCCAGATTTTATGTAAACAATTTTATAACTTCTACAGGGAGGTTTTACCCTGTAGAAAAACTTATAAATACTTATTATTTTTGTAATAATGATATCCTCATTAGTGGGAGAACAAGGATATGGATTTCTAATACAAACACAGATAGAAGTTGATGTTCTGCTACAACTTTTGCTTTTCATAATATCAATCTTTTGTTTCATGTTTATGCCTATCAATTTGCATTTGATTAGTGACTACTTTAGCTATCTTAGTCTTTTGCAAAGTGATATGATTTAATCAATATGATCCATGTATGACTTCTTTCAACATTTAARAACACAACAATTRCTTGATTCAGTTCATGAATGACAGATTTCTCTTCTTCATCAATTGAATTATTATGTATAGATMTTTGCATACAGGTTTACCTAATTGTTGAGATTTATAAATTATATGATTGTTGTGATTTTTATGTCTTGTTTGTCCTGTATACACACTTAAAGAGCRTTGCAKCYATCGTTTAYGAGAAKCTTTTGGATTATTCAGTGTGGGTTTCCTCCCTCYGATCAKCTTAGAAGATCATCATACACAGGACAAATCTGGAGCGTTTCMAGGTCAGTTTGTTGTTTATTTGTTTAGTATATTTATTAGTAGTTTAGTTAGATATATGTGTAATTTGWATTAGTAAATTAGTGRTTTAGTTTAGTTAGTTTTGTTTTATTTCTTGTTCATAAAATCATAAAATCAACAAAAAAAAATATCTTTTACTGTCTTAGGGCAGATTATTAATGAGTTTTTCATGTTTTATTTAAATCTGTCAATTGTAGATATTGTACATTTTGTGAATAAGTTATATTTCAATTAGTAGTTAGTATAGTATTAGTTAGTAGATTGTATTTATAGAATAGTTAGTATTAGTTTAGTTTGTTTTAATAGTTAGTTTTAATTAGATTAGTTTATTAGTTTGTTTTATTTAGTTTTAGTTAGATTGGTTATTTTAGATATAGTTTTATTTTCATTTTCTTAGGACCGTAGATCGGCTAACGGAGTCGTTAAACCCGTCAGGGTGGTTCATCCCAAATGGCTTGGGTTATTAGACAACCTCGGACCGGTTCCACTCTCTTAGTTGACGGATGGTCATTTTTGCCCGTCAACAAATGGCGCTAGAAGGAGGGCCTGAACTTAATTAATGGCACGAGGCGGTCGCAAGACTCCTCCACCCCATAATCACTCACCTATAGTGACTAGAAGCCGTTCAGACGATAATATTCCCCTTCAAACAACAACTACTTCAATCGATGATCCATAGATCACAGTTGATCCAACAACCCCTAATCCTACAGGTGGTGACATACAAGAGATTGTACGCCAATATCTTATTAAAACACATAGTGCCTTAGCCCATTTGAGGCAACCAAACCGTCCATGGGGCCAACCTTTGGATTTCTATGATATCAGAGAACAATTAGGAGGCACTGATCCTACTGTGAATCCTTCAGATCCAATCCTAAATCCTATTGCAGGAGGATCTGGGATACCTCCTTCACCACCTCCGTCATCTCCTTCCTCTTCTAGAGGAGATTATTCTGACGAAGGCAATTCACCTTCTCAGCCTTCCACACCCACTACCCCAATTGAAAATCAGAACAATCCTGCTAGACCTTGGCTTGACCAGGATGTTGTAGTTGTACCTGGAGCACAACACCCTTTACCTAAACACCCGGAGAAATGGCTTCCCAAGTTCGATCCTGACTCAAAACAGATCGCTGAAGATCACACTAAATTTTTTATGTTAGCCATAAGACTCCACAATGTCGAACATGAAGACGTTTTTTGTAGGTTGTTCCCTTATACTTTTGAGGGTAATGCATCCACATGGTACTTTTCCCAACAACCCCAAACCATCGTGTCTTGGGAAAAGTTTGAGTCATGCTTTTTGGAAAAGTTCGGAGACGGTAAACCTCCGGAAGTCCTAGTCATGGATGTTTCTAGCTTAAGAATGAACCCAAAAGAAAAAGTTAAAGACTTCAATCAAAGATTCTTAACACTTAAAAACCAAATCCCTGCAGATTTTATGCCTGCTAAGAGTCTTATAATAGCTTACTACACTAAAGATTTTCATCAAAGTATAGCTATTTGGGTTAAACGGTCTAAGAAAGAACGTTGTTAGAAGCCTTCGAGGAGGCCAGCCAGATTGAAAAAGATATACTTAGCCTTAAGGATTCTTCCAGCAATGAAACAAAGACTAGTTCTGCTCCCAAAAAGAAGATCGAAATCCTCTCCAGACCCACTCAAAGTAAAACACAACCTGAAAATTATGATTTAGAGAACTTAACTAAAGTTGTTCAAAAACTGTCAAATCAAGTTATCGACTTAAAAAGGTCAACTGAATAATCTTCCTCGAGTAAAGGACCCTACAAACCTCCTTTCCGGAAACCTTTTCCTACCAACCGACCTAGTCCAACCACCGAGGGCCTTAACCTAGAAAGTTTGCAATGTTCTCTTCAAACAATTTTAGAAGCCCATGATAACTTGATGCCTCCTGAGATTCCTAAGGAGGTAGTTGAACAAGAGACAGTTCAAGAAGAAGAGTCTTCTCCAGACATTTTTGGACACTTCTTGGATAGCATCTTTCAAGCTAACTTCGAGACAGTGCATCCCTATAACACCAGGAGTAAGACAGCCAACCAAATTTCTTCCGAAAACACTACACTTCGCCTCCAAAGCTATCTAAATCAGCTGAGACTAAACAAAGTAATGTGAACCCCAACTTAGATTATGATGTTGTTGAAGATCTTAAAAAGTTAAGGGCAAACATTTCTATTTATGAGTTATTGAAATTTCCATTTTTGCTTCAAAAAATGTTGCAAAATATTTCAGAGAATCGCAAAAATGGTAATTCAAGTGGTAACAAGGTTGTGTAAAGAAAATCCCCTTAGAAGACTTCCACTAAAAATAATCCCGATCCTCAAGATAAAGGAATCCTTCCTGTAAATAATGTAAATAATGTAGATAAAATAGCTTTAGAAACTGCGAGTAAAAAGCCACAAGCTACTTCTCTTAATACTCACAAAAATGTACCTCCTTTCCTATTAACTTTTGAGATTTTTAATAGAAACGTGCACAATTGTATGGTAGACTCAGGAGCGTCATCCAATGTGATGCCTTGGTCTATTTGCCAGAAAATTAACGCTGAAGTTGAACCCTCTACTTTAAAAATCATACAGCTTGATCAGACCAATGTTAAAGTTATAGGCGAACTAAAGAATGTGCTTATTAGATTATCGTCTAAACACAAGCTTCATCAAGTTATTGATATAATTGTTGTGGATATTCCAGAAGTGTATGGTCTGTTTTTTAGCAGGGACTGGTCGGAGAAGCTACACGGTTACTTCGCAACATATTGGTCCCACCTATGTCTTCCAGAGAACGACAAGCCTAACAAGATTAAAGTGAATCGTGAGCATTAACTTAAGTTCACGGTCACAGATTTAAACGATCCCAATGAACCATATACACCTCCTGCGGATACACCTAAAGTACAAGGGATGGACACCTTCTTTGGCAACTTCATGGCTGAGGTTTCACCTATCACCAATTCAGAACAACAGTCTGCGATTGCAGTGTATGCACAGCCAACAGCTTCCACGCAACGGTCTCATGTATCCAATGAAAATCAAATTTGGTCTTTGTATTTCGACGGGTCAAAGTCCAAAGAAGGAGCCGGAGCAGGCTGCGTCATTATCGATCCTGCAGGTAACAAAACATTGATAGCATGTAGGTTGGAATTTGAATGTACTAACAATACTGCAGACTATGAGGCTTTACTTCAAGGTCTCAGAAAAGATTTGGATATGAACATTCAAAATCTAACCGTCTTTGGCGACTCTGAAATAGTGGTTAGAAAGGTAAGAGATTCTATCCACTGTCTTTCCCCGCATCTGAAAAGCTACCAGTCTGAGGTATGGAATTTAATGAATAAATTCTCCTCTTTCAATATAAATTCTATTCCCAAATTGAATAACTCTGAAACAGATTTATTAGATAATGTATCTTCTAAACTTCTTCCTGCAGAAGGATTATCACCAGATGAATTCTCCGTTGAGATGTTGTTTCGGCCATCTGTTTCAGACAACATCACGAATTGGAGAGTATTCGACGACGATCAGCAGATTATCAACTTTATGCACATGGAAGAAACCTTTCAAGGTGTTGTGATAGACAAACGCACACATGATGACAATTTGCACGATTTTACGGTAATACCTGATCCGAAAAATCCTGAATCTTTATCGAACATGGTAAATTCGATACCCAAATCTGTAGTTATATTAGAGAAGTTTTATGATTTTGAAGATAAATTTAAAAAGACGGTCAACTGTAAAACCAATAGTTCCTCGCTATCTTATGAAAAAGTGAACTTAGGAACTGATGAAAATCCTCAATGCATTAATCTAGGGTTGGGATGTTCTCGACAAGAAAAAAATGCATTCATTAAATTTTTCAAAGAATTTAAAGATGTCTTTGTTTGGACATACGATCACCTCAAAACTTTCAATCCCAACATCATACAGCATGTCATCCCGATGAAACCCCAAACCTTACCCTTCCAACAAAAACTGAGGAAAATGCACCCTAAGCTAGAATCGACCGTCCAAAAAGAATTGACTAAGCTCCTAAATGATAAGATAATTTTTCCTGTTAGACACACTCAATGTGTTTCTAACCTTGTCCCAGTCTGGAAGAAAAATGGGGAAATCTGACTTTGTGTCGATTTCTGAAACCTCAATAGAGCGTCTGATAAAGACAACTATCCTGTCCCGCCCATGGAACAGATCCTTCAATAGGTATCTGGTTTCGAGAGGCTATCCTTATTGGATGGTTTCTCTGGATACAACCAAGTCCTGATGTCTCCACCAGACCAACTAAAAAATACCTTCCATACCCCGTGGGGCACTTATTCTTATCGCAAAATGCCTTTTGGATTGATTAACGTCGGTGCCACCTTTCAGAGAGCAATGTACATTGCTTTCTGAGGCTTAATCAATCAGTCCATCGTAGTTTACTTAGATGATGTGACTGTATTTTCTAAAAACAAAAATGATCATCTAGCTCACTTACGAGCCGTCCTACTGCGATGTCGTAAATACGACATCTCCTTGAACCCCAAAAAGTCCATCTTTGTGGTAGAATAGGGTAAACTCCTAGGATTCATTGTGTCTAGTGAAGGGATGATTATTGACCTCGAAAGGACTCAAGTCATCGCAAAACTTCCCCCTCCTACATCCAAAAAATCCATACAGTCTTTCTTAGGCCAAATTAACTTCGTGAGAAGATTTGTCCCCAGCTTCTCTGAAATGATCAGACCCTTGCAGAACCTAATTAAGAAAGACACCCAATATCACTGGGGATCCCTGGAAAACCAAGCTTTCAATGCAATAAAGAAGGCCATAATAGATGCTCCGTCTCTCATGAGCCCAGATTTTTCCCAAGACTTTACACTCTACACTTTTGCTTCTGACCGTTCCTATGTCGTCGTCCTAACCCAAAAGAATCCTGAGAACAACGAAGTACCCATCGCTTTTATGAGCTCTGCTTTCAAAGGCATTGAACTTAATTATCCAGTGGTAGATCGGCAAGCCTACGTTGTTTTCAAAGTAGTTAAGCATTTCCGGTCCTATCTTTTGAAGTCAAGGACGAAAGTCATTGTCCCCTACCCAGCCGTCAGGAACCTGTTAGTGCAAAAGGAAATAGGAGAAAAGAGAGCTAACTGGGTCACCTCCTTGCAGGAGTATGACTTAGAAATCACCCCAGTTCAGATAGTGAGAGGCCAAGGGTTATGGAAGTTAGTTGTTGATTCAACAGCAGGACAGCAAGAAGAAAGTGATACGTCAAACCTAGGGCAACGCGATCAAAGTCTAATATGTTGCATACAAAACCTAGTCAGTCCTTGGTACGAAGATATAAGATTCTGTCTTGAACATGGATCAGCCCCCCGTCACCTTGACCCCAACAAAATAATATCATTGAGACTGAAGTCTTCCTCCTTTCATCTGGTTAATGGTATCCTATTTCGTCAGAATTCCGACGGTGCAATGATGCCTTGTCTCTAAAAATATGAAGCAGAAAAAGTACTACTAGAGTTCCATGCAGGAGAAGCTGGCGGTCACTTCGGTGGTGACACCACTACTCATAAGGTTCTAAGAGCCGGTTATTACTAGCCCATTCTTTTTAGAGATGCCCATGCCTTGTTTCGTAAATGTATCATCTGTCAGAAAGCATCAGGGCAGTTACAAAAACCAGCCTTTCCTTTGCAGCCCGTTTCAATAGATTCTCCTTTTCAGTAGTGGGGCCTTGATATCATAGGTCCAATCAACCCTCCATATTCACAACAACACAAGTTTATTGTGACAACCACAGATTACTTTACCCGATGGTCTGAAGCTGCTACGCTAAGAACTGTCAACACCAGTCAGGTAATTGCCTTTCTAAATTCAAATATCATCACTCGTTTCGGCATCCCTGATTGTTTAGTCTTCGATAATGCTTCTTACTTTTCCTCTCTTGAGATGAGCGAGTTCGCTTTGGAAAAGGGAATTAAGTTGAAGTATTCTGCTAGCTATTACCCCCAGGGCAATGTATTGGCAGAATCAACAAACAAGAACTTAATCAAAATAATAAAGAGAACTGTGGTTGAAAATCACAAAAATTGGCACAATGCACTGCTGAATGCGCTATGGGCTGATAGGGTAATGCCAAAAGCTGTTGTAGGTAACTCCCCCTTTTTTCTCATTTATGGCAGAGAAGCAATTCTGCCACCTCACATACTTCTTCCTTCACTTCAGTTGTCGCAGAAAGTCCAAGAAGAAGATTGTCCCCCTTTGGAAAACCGAATTAATGCTTTAATGAAGCTAGAAGAGGTAAGAGCCCAAGCTAAACGTAAGTTAGATCAACATCAACAATTGGTTAAAATCTAGTTCGATTCTAATTCTACTTCTGAGAGGAATTTTGAAGTAGGCGATCTCGTCTTAAAGTGGGACAAACCGCATGAGGGAAAGGGAGAGCACACTAAATTTCAAAACTTATGGCTTGGACCATTTTTAATTGCTGAAAATTTGGGTCCTAGTTCTTTTCGATTGTAGAATATTGAGGGGCAGCTTGACGCCTACCCGGTGAATGGCCAAGCCCTGAAAAGATACTTTGCTTGATAACTACCCTTGTATATTATGTAAATAGTTTTCTTTTGTTTGCCTTTTTCATTTGCTTTCTGTTTTTTATTTTGATTTGAATTTATCAGTTTGTGTTTTTGAAAAATACACATACCTATACACTGAGATATTCATACAAAGACGATAGAAAATTCCTTCGCTGAAATAACTTCTGAAAAATTTGTACAAACATCAATGATATATTTCCGAAATTTATATCTGTGTTGGAAAAATCTGTTGTTTAAAAGAAGTTGACTGATTTTGATCTCTAAGAAAAGTTCGTCATGATCATCCATTATCGTTTTACGCTGTTCCTTTTCCATAAAGGAATGACTCAGAAGATGTCTCCCTGTCTTAGGAAGTTGTTTTTGTAAATAAAACATCTCTGGATCTAAATAAGGGACGGTTCTAAAAAATTCTGATGAGGTCTAAAAAAAAAAAAAATATGTTAAAATATCATAATTTTCAGCGTCACCCCGCTCAGCTATATATCTATGAAAAACAAAATAAAAAATTACTAAGAAGAGTTGTGGGAAGTGCTTGTAAAACCGTCGGGATACTGAACAGGTCTGCTGGCAGCGGATAAATGCATGCATAGCACCAAGACAACTTCACCGGGGTACTGAACAGGCCCGCTGGCAGCGAAGCAATGTCGGGTATATGAAAATTTGCAGAAAAGAAACCTCTTTAATGTTCTTTATTTTGATCCAGAACTTCTTAACATGATCCAGATGTCAGAGTGGGTTAAATGGAAACCCTGTCGAGGCTATGGATGCCTGCTGGCAGCAGTGGCTATGCCAACAATATCAGAGATTTTATCTTTAATATCGTGACTTGCTGGTCTTAAGATTGTTATTAGTATTCATCTTTTGAAACACTGCTGGAATGATTGGTTAATGATGATGTTTATATGATTTTCTGGTTGTTATTTTTGAGTTGAAAATTTCTTTGTTGTCCTAATTTGAATTTGTTTCTTTTGAAAAAGATAACTACTTCTACCAGTGTGTCACCATTGTTGGCAGCCAAATCACATCTTTCCGTTGTCTTATAAGCTGCCTACACCAATGTTTTGCAAACATCATTTTTTTCATCACAAGTTTTCAAATGAACGACACTTTTATTCTTTGCGCCTTTGCATGATTATTTTTGTTTTGTTTTCACGAATGTAAGTGTGAAAACATTCGTCTTTCAAAGTCACATTGAAGTCATTATTTGAACTGTCATTATTTCTTTTGATGATATGCCTATTGTGCTTACCTTTTATGAAGCTAGAAAAACTGTCGAACTGTACTCATTGGACATTTTGGATTGATTATGTGACATTGGTTTCATTAAGTTTGTAATGCGTTGACATATGGACTTGCATTTTATTTGACCTATTTGATCTTTGATTCCAGGAAAATACATGGGGTTTATGATTAAATCTCTCATATATATATCTTTTTAATATCATGCCTATGTTTATATAACTATTGGTATCTTGTTTATATGAAAACATATCGACATATTAGTTAAACACTTGATATCAGTTGATACATTGGCGTATCGATAAAACATTTGGTTTTGGTTTCAAATTATTATGGTTCACAACTTTGGCACAACGTTGATTGCGCGTTGGTTTATACACCTACCAAATGTTTTATTGGTCGGCCAATTGATATGATCGTTGAACTATAGAAAATTGGATTGAACAGCTATGTGAATCGGCGGTTGTACTTTGGCAATTATTATTTTGCATGGCAGAGATAAGCTCCACAACCTTCGCACGATAGCATTTATGCCTATCCCTTGTTCACCGTTTACCTCTGTTAGCTCGGGTAACTCTGCTCCTGTGTGGTTGTGACCCAAAACCTCGGCCTACCATGTGCTCAGCTCCATGGCACTAGTCATGCGAATCGAGCCAAATGGAAACCAAGCCCTGTTAATGTTTGACAGTGCCCGCAAATATTTGGAGGAAATCGGATGGCTCACTTTCATACAACGATTTGAGGGTTTTAACCTCTGTGTTGCACGACAATTTTCCTTGACCTTCGATGGTTGTAGATCCAAGGTGGGAAACATACAGTTGGAGATCGATGAGAAGTTTATTAGCTCTGCTACAGGGTTACCTGCCTCAGGACAACGTTGGTTTAAGAATTGTAAGGTCAAGGAAGTGCCATGGACACTGTTGTTCCTCTCGCGCAAAGTCACTTCTTGTGATAGAGGTATGCCCATCTCTTCACTTAAACCATGATGGCACAATACTGTGATGCTAGTTAAGCAGTTCGTGACCTGTGAAGGTCGATAAGGACTCATGTTCCTCTGCCACCTGTGCTTGTTGATGATTTTTATAGGGTATCCTCTAAACATGCCTTTCTACTTTCAACGCAGCTTATATAAGATGTCTAAAAGATTTAAAAGAGAGGAGGTTGACAATATCCTATTCCATCATGGGCTTATTAAGCTTATCATTGTTTATCATTTGAGTTTACATGGAGATAGTTGGAGAGATTTCATAGCTCGGAATGGTTTTGTTGACACAAACCTTGTCCAGGTTGACAAACCTGTGGTAAGTGAAACCTATGTTCAACCACCCGTGCCCTTACATGTCTTATTGCCTACTCCTAAGCCGTCGGTCTACCTTCCTATTGACTTACCAGATGTTGGAACTGAGAATGTCGAGGCTACTAAGAAGCCTGTGAGCAAAAATCCCAAGGCAAACCCTACTGCTATTGCCAAAGGAAAAAGGAATGCTCGGTTGATTTCAAGGATGGCCAGGAACAAACCTAAACCCTCTGTTGAGCGAGACCCTATCACCCTTAGTGAGGATTCAGACTCTGAAGTGGAACGATTCTTAGCCAGCGAGTATCCCTACTCACAGGGTTTGTGCCCCGAACCACCTTACGATTTCGTGTCGAATCTCCCGCCCTGCCTAAGAAACGATCCTAGCTACCCTGGTATTGAGTTGCCTAACGAAACCATCAGTCATGTGTCCAAACCCTCGCCTTCTCTTACCAAACCCACACAGTATCCCTGTGACCTATGCGATTCATGGTTGGAACGATACTACATTGAAGTCCCCATACTCCAATCGAAAATTCAATCATTGGAAAGTCGAATTGAGGTATTGACCAACCAACGAGACCAACTCCAAGCAATTGACAAGAAACAAAAGACGACAGGCTCGATCCTTTTCAAAAATGTTGAATCGGCTACGACAGTTATCAACTCCAAATTGGCATGATCAAGCCGTTTCGTCGCTATACAGGTATGAAAATTTGATATCATTTTTGTTTTGTGAATGATCAGGGTTGATATAATGATTTGAAAAAAATTTGTTTCTCATTCCAAATGCCTCTGTCATTCGATGATCATACTGTACATTGTTTTTCTTTGATTTGATATACGATTTGCTCACGGATTTTTATTGAATTTGAACGGTTTTCGTTTGGATTTGATTTGCTAAGTTTGTCTGATTGAAGTAACGAAATTTTGTTTTCAATTCAATTCATTTTACTCCGAATAGGAAGTCTTCAAACTCAATTTGGAATACGATTATGACTGGATATGATTTCGTTAAGATCCATATGCTGTGGTTGGTAAACGATTTTATTGAGTTTGGTTGTTACGATATGTTGTGTCATGTAAACTTCTATGAACAGGAATGCAACTCTGTTTGGTTTCAATTCAAAAAGAACGACTCTTTTTTTATAAAAAAAATAATCACATTTAAGCTTGTGCAAGTGCGCCCGAATCATGGAACGATTATGATTTGCAATGACTATGCTAAACCCAGCCGATTGATTCACTTGATTGGATTGTTGTTAGTTCAATCATTTTTATGAGTTGGATTCCGATTGTAATTGCTGCTCTGTTCGATTTTCAAATGAATTGGTCAAACCCGTTTATAATTCGTTTGATTGGAACTATTTTGATCGAAGTCAATCGATCTTGTTTGCCTAATTTTCAATAACAAATTACGAATTCTATTTCCAGTCAATCGATCCTGTTACGATTTTATTCGAATTGATTTTCGCGCCAAGTTTGAATTGATCTATTTGTGGTATGAATCGTATGTTGTGTCAACACAGTCATAACGATTGGAAAATGATTTTGTTCAGATTTGATCGTATCTACTGTTTAACGATTACCTATGATTTGTTTGATCATATTGATTTTAATTGGATATGAAACGATTGCATCTCTGTTCCATATAATTTTATCACCCGACTTATGATAACAATCGAAATAGAATACACCTATCTTTGTGTTCGGTTGAATGATTTTGATTCTGTCTGATTTCAAATGGTATAACAAATTCAAATTAAATGATTTGTTTTCAAATGGCAATTGGATGTCAATTAAATTGAATTCTTTAAAAGATTTTCAATTAATTTAAATGTTGATTCTGTGTCTTATTTAGACTAGCTACAGAATTAGAGGATTCTGTAGCTAGGTCTATAGATTTAGATTTCCATTATTTTCTTTAACAAATATCATTCTAACTTGTTCATTTCTGGTCCTTTTCAGGTGAATTCGAATTGCATGGGATTTGATGGACAGTCTAGGGGATATTTGAATGTTTTAAGTTTTATTTTAGTTTCCTAGTTTAGTCAATTTTGGGATATCTTCCCAGATTTTATGTAAACCGTTTTATAACTTCTACAGGGAGGTTTTACCCTGTAGAAAAACTTATAAATACTTATTATTTTTGTAATAATGATATCCTCATTAGTGGGAGAACAAGGATATGGATTTCTAATACAAACAGAGACAGAAGTTGATGTTCTGCTACAACTTTTGCTTTTCATAATATCAATCTTTTGTTTCATGTTTATGCCTATCAATTTGCATTTGATTAGTGACTACTTTAGCTATCTTAGTCTTTTGCAAAGTGATATGATTTAATCAATA
>ML834434.1:57062-78646 GCA_009831015.1 Picea engelmannii
TATTGATTAAATCATATCACTTTGCAAAAGACTAAGATAGCTAAAGTAGTCACTAATCAAATGCAAATTGATAGGCATAAACATGAAACAAAAGATTGATATTATGAAAAGCAAAAGTTGTAGCAGAACATCAACTTCTGTCTCTGTTTGTATTAGAAATCCATATCCTTGTTCTCCCACTAATGAGGATATCATTATTACAAAAATAATAAGTATTTATAAGTTTTTCTACAGGGTAAAACCTCCCTGTAGAAGTTATAAAACGGTTTACATAAAATCTGGGAAGATATCCCAAAATTGACTAAACTAGGAAACTAAAATAAAACTTAAAACATTCAAATATCCCCTAGACTGTCCATCAAATCCCATGCAATTCGAATTCACCTGAAAAGGACCAGAAATGAACAAGTTAGAATGATATTTGTTAAAGAAAATAATGGAAATCTAAATCTATAGACCTAGCTACAGAATCCTCTAATTCTGTAGCTAGTCTAAATAAGACACAGAATCAACATTTAAATTAATTGAAAATCTTTTAAAGAATTCAATTTAATTGACATCCAATTGCCATTTGAAAACAAATCATTTAATTTGAATTTGTTATACCATTTGAAATCAGACAGAATCAAAATCATTCAACCGAACACAAAGATAGGTGTATTCTGTTTCGATTGTTATCATAAGTCGGGTGATAAAATTATATGGAACAGAGATGCAATCGTTTCATATCCAATTAAAATCAATATGATCAAACAAATCATAGGTAATGGTTAAAAATTAGATACGATGAAATCTGAACAAAATCATTTTCCAATCATTATGACTGTGTTGACACAACATACGATTCATACCACAAATAGATCAATTCAAACTCAGCGCGAAAATCAATTCGAATAAAATCGTAACAGGATCGATTGACTGGCAATAGAATTCGTAATTTGTTATTGAAAATTAGGCAAACAAGATCGATTGACTTCGATCAAAATAGTTCCAATCAAACGAATTATAAACGGGTTTGACCAATCGATCTCCAACTGTATGTCGCCCACCTTGGCTCTACAGCCATCGAAGGTCAAGGAAAATTGTCGTGCAACACAGAGGTTAAAACCCTCAAATCACTGTATGAAAGTGAGCCATCCAATTTCCTCAAAATATTTACGGGCACTGTCAAACATTAACAGGGCTTGGTTGCCATTTGGCTCGATTTGCATGACTGGTGCCATGGAGCCGAGCACATGGTAGGCCGAGGGTTTGGGTCACAACCACACAGGAGCAGAGCTACCCGAGCTAACAGAGGTAAACGATGAACAAGGGATAGGCATAAATGCCATCGTGCGAAGGTTGTGGAGCTTATCTCTGCCATGCAAAATAGTAATTGCCAAAGTACAACCGCCGATTCACATAGCTGTTCAATCCAATTTTCTATAGTTCAACGATCATATCAATTGGCTGACCAATAAAACATATGGTAGGTGTATAAACCAACGCGCAATCAATGTTGTGCCAAAGTTGTGAACCATAATAATTTGAAACCAAAACCAAATGTTTTATCGATACGCCAATGTATCAACTGATATCAAGTGTTTAACTAATGTGTCGATATGTTTTCATATAAACAACATACCAATAGTTATATAAACATAGGCATGATATTAAAAATATATATATATGAGAGATTTAATCATAAACCCCATGTATTTTCCTGGAATCAAAGATCAAATAGGTCAAATAAAATGCAAGTCCAGATGTCAACGCATTACAAACTTAATGAAACCAATGTCACATAATCAATCCAAAATGTCCAATGAGTACAGTTCGACAGTTTTTCCAGCTGCATAAAAGGTAAGCACAATAGGCATATCGTCAAAAGAAATAATGACAGTTCAAATAATGACTTCAATGTGACTTCAAAAGACGAATGTTTTCACACTTACAGTCGTGAAAACAAAACAAAAATAATCATGCAAAGGCGCAAAGAATAAAAGTTTCGTTCATTTGAAAAGTTGTGACGAAAAAAATGATGTTTGCAAAACATTGGTGTAGGCAGCATATAAGACAACAGAAAGATGTGATTTGGCTGCCAACAATGGTGACACACTGGTAGAAGCAGTTATCTCTGTCAAAAGAAACAAATTCAAAATAGGACAGCAAAGAAATTTTCAACTCAAAAATAACAACCAGAAAATCATATAAACATCATCATTAACCAATAATTCCAGCAGTGTTTCAAAAGATGAATACTAATAACAATCTTAAGACCAGCAAGTCACGATATTAAAGATAAAATCTCCGATATTGTTGGCATAGCCACTACTGCCAGCAGGCATCCATAGCCTCGACAGGGTTTCCATTTAACCCACTCTGACATCTGGATCATGTTAAGAAGTTCTGGATCAAAATAAAGAACATTAAAGAGGTTTCTTTTCTGCAAATTTTCATATACCTGACATTGCTTCGCTGCCAGCGGGCCTGTTCAGTACCCCGGCGAAGTTGTCTTGGCGCCATGCATGCATTTACCCGCTGCCAACAGACCTGTTCAGTATCCCGACGGTTTTACAAGCACTTCCCATAACTCTTCTTAGTAATTTTTTATTTTGTTTTTCATAGATATATAGCTAAGCGGGGTGACGCTGAAAATCATGATATTTTAACATATTTTTTTTTTTTTTAGACCTCATCAAAATTTTTTAGAACCGTCCCTTATTTAGATCCAGAGATGTTTTATTTACAAAAATAACTTCCTAAGATAGGGAGACATATTCTGAGTCATTCCTTTACGGAAAAGGAACAACGTAAAACGATAATGGATGATCATGACGAACTTTGCTTAGAGATCAAAATCAGTCAACTTCTTTTAAACAACAGATTTTTCCAACACAGATATAAATTTCGGAAATATATCATTAATGTTTGTACAATTTTTTCAGAAGTTATTTTAGCGAAGGAATTTTCTATCGTCTTTGTATGAATAGCTCAGTGTACAGGTATGTGTATTTTTCAAAAACACAAACTGATAAATTCAAATCAAAATAAAAAACAGAAAGAAAATGAAAAAGGCAAACAAAAGAAAACTATTTACATAATATACAAGGGTAGTTATCAAGCAAAGTATCTTTTCAGGGCTTGGCCATTCACCGGGTAGGTGTCAAGCTACCCCTCAATATTCTACAATCGAAAAGAACTAGGACCCAACTTTTCAGCAATTAAAAATGGTCCAAGCCATAAGTTTTGAAATTTAGTGTGCTCTCCCTTTCCCTCATGCGGTTTGTCCCACTTTAAGACGAGATCGCCTATTTCAAAATTCCTCTCAGAAGCAGAATTAGAATCGAACTAGATTTTAACCAATTGTTGATGTTGATCTAACTTACATTTAGCTTGGGCTCTTACCTCTTCTAGCTTCATCAAAGCATTAATTCGGTTTTCCAAAGGGGGACAATCTTCTTCTTGGACTTTCTGTGACAACTGAAGTGAAGGAAGAAGTATGTGAGGTGGCAGAATTGCTTCTCTGCCATAAACGAGAAAAAAGGGGGAGTTACCTACAACAGCTTTTGGCATTACCCTATCATCCCATAGCACATTCAGCAGCGCATTGTGCCAATTTTTGTGATTTTCAACCACAATTCTCTTTATTATTTTGATTAAGTTCTTGTTTGTTGATTCTGCCAATACATTGCCCTGGGGGTAATAGCTAGCAGAATACTTCAACTTAATTCCCTTTTCCAAAGCGAACTCACTCATCTCAAGAGAGGAAAAGTAAGAATCATTATCGAAGACTAAACAATCAGGGATGCTGAAACGAGTGATGATATTTGAATTTAGAAAGGCAATTACCTGACTGGTGTTGACAGTTCTTAGCGTAGCAGCTTCAGACCATCGGGTAAAGTAATATGTGGCTGTCACAATAAACTTGTGTTGTTGTGAAGATGGAGGGTTTATTGGACCTATGATAGCAAGGCCCCACTGCTGAAAAGGAGAATCTATTGAAACGGGCTACAAAGGAAAGGCTGGTTTTTGTAACCGCCCTGATGCTTTCTGACAGATGATACATTTACGAAACAAGGCATGGGAGTCTCTAAAAAGAATGGGCTAGTAATAACTGGCTCTTAGAACCTTATGAGCAGTGGTTTCACCACCGAAGTGACCGCCAGCTTCTCCTGCATGCAACTCTAGTAGTACTTTTTCTGCTTCATCTTTTTCGAGACAAGGCATCATTGCGCCGTTGGAATTCTGACGAAATAGGATACCATTAACCAGATGAAAGGAGGAAGACTTCAGTCTCAATGCTCTTCTTTTGGTGGGGTCAAGGTGACGGGGGTCTGATCCGTGTTCAAGACATAATCTTATATCTTCGTACCAAGGACTGACTAGGTTTTGTACGCAACATATTAGACTTTGATCGCGTTGTCCTAGGTTTGACGTATCACTTTCTTCTTGCTGTCCTGCTGTTGAATCAACAACTAACTTCCATAACCCTTGGCCTCTCACTATCTGACCTGGGGTGATTTCTGAGTCATACTCCTGCAAGGAGGTGACCCAGTTAGCTCTCTTTTATCCTAGTTCCTTTTGCACTAACAGGTTCCTGACGGCTGGGTAGGGGACAATGATTTTTGTCCTTGACTTCAAAAGATAGGACCGGAAATGCTTAACTTCTTTGAAAACAGTGTAGGCTTGTCGATCTACCACTGGATAATTAAGTTCAGCGCCTTTGAAAGCGGAGCTCATAAAAGCGATGGGTACTTTGTTGTTCTCAGGATTCTTTTGGGTTAGGACGGCGGCATAGGAACGGTCAGAAGCAAAAGTGTAGAGTGTAAAGTCTTGGGAAAAATCTGGGCTCATGAGAGACGGAGCATCTATTATGGCCTTCTTTATTGCATTGAAAGCTTGGTTTTCCAGGGATCCCCAGTGATATTGGGTGTCTTTCTTAATTAGGTTCTGCAAGGGTCTGATCATTTCAGAGAAGCTGGGGACAAATCTTCTCACGAAGTTAATTTGGCCTAAGAAAGACTGCATGGATTTTTTGGATGTTGGAGGGGGAAGTTTTGCGATGAATTGAGTCCTTTCGAGGTCAATAATCATCCCTTCACTAGACACAATGAATCCTAGGAGTTTACCCTGTTCTACCACAAATATGGACTTTTTGGGGTTCAAGGAGATGCCGTATTTACGACATCGCAGTAGGACGGCTCGTAAGTGAGCTAGATGATCATTTTTTTTTTTAGAAAATACAGTCACATCATCTAAGTAAACTACGATGGATTGATTGACTAAGCCTTGAAAAGCAATGTCCATTGCTCTTTGAAAGGTGGCACCGACGTTAATCAATCCAAAAGGCATTTTGCGATAAGAATAAGTGCCCCACGGGGTATGGAAGGTAGTTTTTAGGTGGTCTGGTAGAGACATCAGGACTTGGTTGTATCCAGAGAAACCATCCAATAAGGATAGCCTCTCGGAACCATATACCTATTGAAGGATCTGTTCCATGGGCGGGACAGGATAGTTGTCTTTATCAGACGCTCTATTGAGGTTTCAGAAATCGACGCAAAGTCGGATTTCCCCATTTTTCTTCCGGACTGGGACAAGGTTAGAAACACATTGAGTGTGTCTAACAGGAAAAATTATCTTATCATTTAGGAGCTTAGTCAATTCTTTTTGGACGGTCAATTCTAGCTTAGGGTGCATTTTCCTCAGTTTTTGTTGGAAGGGTAAGGTTTGGGGTTTCATCGGGATGACATGCTGTATGATGTTGGGATCGAAAGTTTTGAGGTCATCGTATGTCCAAACAAAGACATCTTTAAATTCTTTGAAAAATTTAATGAATGCATTTTTTTCTTGTCGAGAACATCCCAACCCTAGATTAATGCATTGAGGATTTTCATCAGCTCCTAAGTTCACTTTTTCATAAGATAGCGAGGAACTATTGGTTTTACAGTTGACCGTCTTCTTAAATTTATCTTCAAAATCATAAAACTTCTCTAATCTAACTACAGATTTGGGTATCGAATTTACCATGTCCGATAAAGATTCAGGAGTTTTCGGATCAGGTATTACCGTAAAATCGTGCAAATTGTCATCATGTGTGCGTTTATCTATCACAACACCTTGAAAGGTTTCTTCCATGTGCAGAAAGTTGATAATATATTGATCGTCGTCGAATACTCTCCAATTCGTGATGTTGTCTGAAACAGATGGCCGAAACAACATCTCAACGGAGAATTCATCTGGTGATAATCCTTCTGCAGGAAGAAGTTTAGAAGCTACATTAGCTAATAAATCTGCTTCAGAGTTATTCAATTTGGGAATAGAATTTATATTGAAAGAGGAGTTTATTCATTAAATTCCATACCTCAGACTGGTAGCTTTTCAGATGTGGGGAAAGACAGTGGATAGAATCTCTTACCTATATAACCACTATTTCAGAGTCGCCAAAGACGGTTAGATTTTGAATGTTCATATCCAAATCTTTTCTGAGACCTTGCAGTAAAGCCTCATATTCTGCAATATTGTTAGTACATTCAAATTCCAACCTACATGCTATCAATGTTTTGTTACCTGCAGGATCGATAATGACGTAGCCTGCTCCGGCTCCTTCTTTGGACTTTGACCCGTCGAAATACAAAGACCAAATTTGATTTTCATTGGATACATGAGACCGTTGCGTGGAAGTTGTTGGCTGTGCATACACTGCAATCGCAGACTGTTGTTCTGAATTGGTGATAGGTGAAACCTTAGCCATGAAGTTGCCAAAGAAGGTGTCCATCCCTTGTACTTTAGGTGTATCTGCAGGAGGTGTATATGGTTCGTTGGGATCGTTTAAATCTGTGACCGTGAACTTAAGTTAACGCTCACGATTCACTTTAATCTTGTTAGGCTTGTCGTTCTCTGGAAGACATAGGTGGGACCAATCTGTTGCGAAGTAACCATGTAGCTGCTCCGACCAGTCGCTGCTCAAAAATAGACCATACACTTCTAGAATATCCACAACAATTATATCAATAACTTGATGAAGCTTGTGGTTAGACGATAATCTAATAAGCACATTCTTTAGTTCGCCTATAACTTTAACATTGGTCTGATCAAGCTGTATGATTTTTAAAGTAGAGGGTTCAACTTCAGCGTTAATTTTTTGGAAAATAGACCAAGGCATCACATTGGATGACGCTCCTGAGTCTACCATACAATTGTGCACGTTTTTATTAAAAATCTCGAAAGTTAACAGGAAAGGAGGTACATTTTTGCGACTATTAAGAGAAGTAGCTTGTGGATTTTTACTCGCAGTTTCTAAAGCTATTTTATCTACATTATTTACATTATTTACATTATTTACAGGAAGGATTCCTTTATCTTGAGGATCGGGATTATTTTTAGTGGAAGTCTTCTAAGGGGCTTTCTTTTGCACAACCTTGTTACCACTTGAATTACCATTTTTGCGATTCTCCGAAATATTTTGCAACATTTTTTGAAGCAAAAATGGAAATTTCAATAACTCATAAATAGAAATGTTTGCCCTTAACTTTTTAAGATCTTCAACAACATCATAATCTAATTTGGGGTTCACATTACTTTGTTTAGTCTCAGATGATTTATATAGCTTTGGAGGCGAAGTTGTAGTGTTTTCGGAAGAAGGTTTGTTGGCTGTCTTACTCCTGGTGTTATAGGGATGCACTGTCTCGAAGTTAGCTTGAAAGATGTTATCCAAGAAGTGTCCAAAAATGTCCGGAGAAGACTCTTCTTCTTGAACTGTCTCTTGTTCAACTACCTCCTCGGGAATCTCAGGAGGCATCAAGTTATCTTGGGCTTCTAAAATTGTTTGAAGAGAACATTGCAAACTTTCTAGGTTAAGGCCCTCGGTGGTTGGACTAGGTCGGTTGGTAGGAAAATGTTTCCCGAAAGGAGGTTTGTAGGGTCCTTTACTCGAGGAAGATTATTCAGTTGACCTTTTTAAGTTGATAACTTGATTTGACAGTTTTTGAACAACTTTAGTTAAGTTCTCTAAATCATAATTTTCAGGTTGTGTTTTACTTTGAGTGGGTCTGGAGAGGATTTCGATCTTCTTTTTGGGAGCAGAACTAGTCTCTATTCATTGCTGGAAGAATCCTTAAGGCTAAGTATATCTTTTTCAATCTGGCTGGCCTCCTCGAAGGCTTCTAACAACGTGCTTTCTTAGACCGTTTAACCCAAATAGCTATACTTTGATGAAAAGATTTAGTGTAGTAAGCTATTATAAGACTCTTAGCAGGCATAAAATCTGCAAGGATTTGGTTTTTAAGTGTTAAGAATCTTTGATTGAAGTCTTTAACTTTTTCTTTTGGGTTCATTCTTAAGCTAGAAACATCCATGACTAGGACTTCCAGAGGTTTACAGTCTCCGAACTTTTCCAAAAAGCATGACTCAAACTTTTCCCAAGACACAATGGTTTGGGGTTGTTGGGAAAAGTACCATGTGGATGCATTACCCTCAAAAGTATAAGGGAACAACCTACAGAAAACGTCTTCATGTTCAACATTGTGGAGTCTTATGGCTAACATAAACTTTTTAGTGTGATCTTCAGCGATCTGTTTTGAGTCAGGATCGAACTTGGGAAGCCATTTCTCTGGGTGTTTAGGTAAAGGGTGTTGTGCTCCAGGTACAACTACAACATCCTGGTCAAGCCAAGGTCTAGCAGGATTGTTCTGATTTTCCATTGGGGTAGTGGGTGTGGAAGGCTGAGAAGGTGAATTTCCTTCGTCAGAAGAATATCCTCTAGAAGAGGAAGGAGATGACAGAGGTGGTGAAGGAGGTATCCCAGAACCTCCTGCAATAGGATTTAGGATTGGATCTGAAGGATTCACAGTAGGATCAGTGCCTCCTAATTGTTCTCTGATATCATAGAAATCCAAAGGTTGGCCCCACGGACGGTTTGGTTGCCTCAAATGGGCTAAGGCACTATGTGTTTTAATAAGATATTAGCGTACAATCTCTTGTATGTCACCACCTGTAGGATTAGGGGTTGTTGGATCAACTGTGATCTATGGATCATCGATTGAAGTAGTTGTTGTTTGAAGGGGAATATTATCGTGTGAACAGATTCTAGTCACTATAGGTGAGTGATTAGGGGGTGGAGGAGTCTTGCGACCGCCTTGTGCCATTAATTAAGTTCAGGCCCTCCTTCTAGCGCCATTTGTTGACGGGCGAAAATGACCATCCGTCAACTGAGAGAGTGGAACCGGTCCGAGGTTGTCTAATAACCCAAGCCATTTGGGATGAACCACCCTGACGGGTTTAACGGCTCCATTAGTCGATCTACGGTCCTAAGAAAACGAAAATAAAACTATATCTAAAATAACCAATCTAACTAAAACTAAATAAAACAAACTAATAAACTAATCTAATTAAAACTAACTATTAAAACAAACTAAACTAATACTAACTATTCTATAAATACAATCTATTAACTAATACTATACTAACTACTAATTGAAATATAACGTATTCACAAAATGTACAATATCTACAATTGACAGATTTAAATAAAACCTGAAAAACTCATTAATAATCTGCCCTAAGACAGTAAAAGATATTTTTTGTTGTTGATTTTATGATTTTATGATTTTATGAACAAGAAATAAAACAAAACTAACTAAACTAAATCACTAATTTACTAATTCAAATTACACATATATCTAACTAAACTACTAATAAATATACTAAACAAATAAACAACAAACTGACCTTGAAACGCTCCAGATTTGTCCTGTGTATGATGATCTTCTAAGCTGATCGGAGGGAGGAAACCCACACTGAATAATCCAAAAGATTCTCGTAAACGATAGCTGCAACGCTCTTTAAGTGTGTATACAGGACAAACAAGACATAAAAATCACAACAATCATATAATTTATAAATCTTAACAATTAGGTAAACCTGTATGCAAAGATCTATACATAATAATTCAATTGATGAAGAAGAGAAATCTGTCATTCATGAACTGAATCAAGTAATTGTTGTGTTTTTAAATGTTGAAAGAAGTCAGACATGGATCATATTGATTAAATCATATCACTTTGCAAATGACTAAGATAGCTAAAGTAGTCACTAATCAAATGCAAATTGATAGGCATAAACATAAAACAAAAGATTGATATTATGAAAAGCAAAAGTTGTAGCAGAACATCAACTTCTATCTCTGTTTGTATTAGAAATCCATATCCTTGTTCTCCCACTAATGAGGATATCATTATTACAAAAATAATAAGTATTTATAAGTTTTTCTACAGGGTAAAACCTCCCTGTAGAAGTTATAAAATTGTTTACATAAAATGTGGGAAGATATCCCAAAATTGACTAAACTAGGAAACTAAAATAAAACTTAAAACATTCAAATATCCCCTAGACTGTCCATCAAATCCCATGCAATTCAAATTCACTTAAAAAGGACCAGAAATGAACAAGTTAGAATGATATTTGTTAAAGAAAATAATGGAAATCTAAATCTATAGACCTAGTTACAGAATCCTCTGATTCTGTAGCTAGTCTAAATAAGACACAGAATCAGCATTTAAATTAATTGAAAATCTTTTAAAGAATTCAATTTAATTGACATCCAATTTCCATTTGAAAACAAATCATTTAATTTGAATTTTTTATACCATTTGAAATCAGACAGAATCAAAATAATTCAACTGAACACAGAGATAGGTGTATTCTGTTTCGATTGTTATCATAAGTCGGGTGATAAAATTATATGGAACATAGATGCAATCGTTTCATATCCAATTAAAATCAATATGATCAAACAAATCATAGGTAATGGTTAAACATTAGATACGATCAAATCTGAACAAAATCATTTTCCAATCATTATGACTGTGTTGACACAACATACGATTCGTACCACGAATATATCAATTCAAACTCGGCGCGAAAATCAATTCGAATAAAATCGTAACAGGATCGATTGAATGGAAATAGAATTCGTAATTTATTATTGAAAATTAGGCAAACAAGATCGATTGACTTCGATCAAAATCGTTCCAATCAAATGAATTATAATCGGGTTTGACCAATTCGTTTTAAAATCGAACAGAGCAGCAATTACAATCGGAATCCAACTCATAAAAATGATCGAACTAACAACAATCCAATCAAGCGAATCAATCGGCTGGGTTTAGCATAGTCATTGCAAATCATAATCGTTCCACAATTCGGGCGCACTTGCACAAGCTTAAATGGGATTATTGTTTTTATAAAAACAGAGTCATTCTTTTTGAATTGAAACCGAATAGAGTTGCATTCCTGTTCATAGAAGTTTACATGACACAACATATCGTAACAACCAAACTCAATAAAATCGTTTACCAACCATAGCATATGGATCTTAATGAAATCATATCCAGTCATAATCGTATTCCAAATTGAGTTTGAAAACTTCCTATTCGGAGTAAAACGAATTGAATTGAAAAAAAAATTTCGTTACTTCAATCAGACAAACTTAGCAAATCAAATCCAAACGAAAACCGTTCAAATTCAATAAAAATCCGTGAGCAAATCGTATATCAAATCAAAGAAAAACAATGTACAGTATGATCATCGAATGACAGAGGCATTTTGAATGAGAAATAGAGCTTTTTCAAATCATTATATCAACCCTGATCATTCACAAAACAAAAATGATATCAAATTTTCATACCTGTATAGCGACGAAACGGCTTGATCATGCCAATTTGGAGTTGATAACTGCCATAGCCGATTCAACGTTTTTTAAAAGGATCGAGCCTGTCGTCTTCTGTTTCTTGTCAATTGCTTGGAGTTGGTCTCGTTGGTTTGTCAATACCTCAATTCGACTTTCCAGTGATTGAATTTTCGATTGGAGTATGGGGACTTCAATGTAGTATCGTTCCAACCATGAATCGCATAGGTCACAGGGAGATTGTGTGGGTTTTGTAAGAGCAGGCGAGGTTTTGGACACATGACTGAGGGTTTCATTAGGCAACTCAATACCAGGGTAGCTAGGATCGTTTCTTAGGCAGAGGGGGAGATTCGACAAGAAATCGTAAGGTGGTTCAGGGCACAAACCCTGTGAGTAGGGATACTCGCTGGCTAGGAATCGTTCCACTTTAGAGTCTGAATCCTCACTAAGGGTGATAGGGTCTCTCTCAACAGAGGATTTAGGTTTTTTCCTGGCCATCCTTGAAATCAACCGAGCGTTCCTTTTTCCTTTGGCAATAGCAGTAGGGTTTTCCTTAGGCTTTTTGCTCACAGGCTTCTTAGTAGCCTCGGCATTCTCAGTTCCAACATCTGGTAAGTCAATAGGAAGGTAGGCCGATGGATTAGGAGTAGGTAATAAGACATGTAAGGGCACGGGTGGTTGAACATAGGTTTCACTTACCACAGGTTTGTCAACCTGGACATGATTTGTGTCAACAAAACCATTCCGAGCTATGAAAGTTCTCCAACTATCGCCATGTAAACTCAAATGATAAACAATGATAAGCTTAATAAGCCCATGATGGAACAGGCTATTGTCAACCTCCTGTATTTTAAATCTTTTAGACATCTTATATAAGTTGCGTTGAAAGTAGAAAGGCATGTTTAGAGGATACCCTATAAAAATCATCAACAAGCGCAGGTGGTAGAGGAACACGAGTCCATATCGACCTTCATAGGTCACAAACTGCTTAACTAGCATCACAGTAATGTGCCATCACGGTTTAAGTGTAGAGATTGGCATACCTCTGTCACAATAAGTGACTTTGTGCAAGAGGAACAACAATGTCCATGGCACTTCCTTGACCTTACAATTCTTAAACCAACGTTGTCCTGAGGCAGGTAACCCTGTAGCAGAGCTAATAAAATTCTCATCGATCTCCAATTGTATGTCACCCACCTTGGCTCTACAGCCATCGAAGGTCAAGGAAAATTGTCGTGCAACACAGAGGTTAAAACCCTCAAATCGCTGTATGAAAGTGAGCCATCCGATTTCCTCAAAATATTTACGGGCACTGTCAAACATTAACAGGGCTTGGTTGCCATTTGGATCGATTCGCATGACTGGTGCCATGGAGCCGAGCACATGGTAGGACAAGGGTTTGGGTCACAACCACTCAGGAGCAGAGCTACCCAAGCTAACAGAGGTAAACGATGAACAAGGGATAGGCATAAATTCCATCGTGCGAAGGTGGTGGAGCTTATCTCTGCCATGCAAAATAGTAATTGCCAAAGTACAACCGCTGATTCACATAGTTGTTCAATCCAATTTTCTATAGTTCAACGATCATATCAATTGGCCAACCAATAAAACATATGGTAGGTGTATAAACCAATGCGCAATCAACGTTGTGCCAAATTTTTGAACCATAATAATTTGAAACCAAAACCAAATTTTTTATCGATATTCCAATGTATCAACTGATATCAAGTGTTTAAATAATGTGTCGATATGTTTTCATATAACCAACATACCAATAGTTATATAAACATAGGCATGATATTAAAAAGATATATATATGAGAGATTTAATCATAAACCCTATGTATTTTCTTGGAATCAAAGATCAAATAGGTCAAATAAAATGCAAGTCCAGATGTCAACGCATTACAAACTTAATGAAACCAATGTCACATAATCAATCCAAAATGTCCAATGAGTACAGTTCGACAGTTTTTCCAGCTGCATAAAAGGTAAGCACAATAGGCATATCGTCAAAAGAAATAATGACAGTTCAAATAATGACTTCAATGTGACTTCGAAAGACGAATGTTTTCATGCTTACAGTCGTGAAAACAAAACAAAAATAATCATGCAAAGGCGCAAAGAATAAAAGTGTCGTTCATTTGAAAAATTGTGACTAAAAAAATGATGTTTGCAAAACATTGGTGTAGGCAACTTATAAGACAATGGAAAGATGTGATTTGGCTGCCAACAATGGCGACACACTGGTAGAAGCAGTTATCTCTGTGAAAAGAAACATATTCAAATTAGGACAGAAAAGAAAATTTCAACTCAAAAATATCAACCAGAAAATCGTATAAACATCATCATTAACCAATCATTCCAGCAGTGTTTCAAAAGATGAATACTGATAACAATCTTAAGACCAGCAAGTCACAATATTAAAGATAAAATCTCCAATACTGTTGGCATAGCCACTGCTACCAGCTGGAATCCATAGCCTCGACAGGGTTTCCATTTAACCCACTCTGACATCTGGATCCTGTTAAGAAGTTCTAGATCAGAATAAAGGACATTAAAGAGGTTTCTTTTCTGCAAATTTTCATATACCCGACATTGCTTCGCTGCCAGCAGGCCTGTTCAGTACCCCGACGAAGTTGTCTTGGCGCCATGCATGCATTTACCTGCTGCCAGCAGACCTGTTCAGTATCCCAGTGGTTTTACAAGCACTTCCCACAGCTCTTCTTAGTAATTTTTTATTTTGTTTTTCATAGATATATAGCTGAGCGGGGTGATGCTGAAAATCATGATATTTTAACATATATTTTATTTTTTTTAGACCTCATCAGAATTTTTTAGAACCGTCCCTTATTTAGATCCAGAGATGTTTTATTTACAAAAACAACTTCCTAAGACAGGGAGACATCTTCTGAGTCATTCCTTTACGGAAAAGGGACAGCGTAAAAAGATAATGGATGATCATGATGAACTTTTCTTAGAGATCAAAATCAGTCAACTTCTTTTAAACAACAGATTTTTCCAACACATATATAAATTTCGGAAATATATCATTGATGTTTGTACAATTTTTTCAGAAGTTATTTCAGTGAAGGAATTTTCTATCGTCTTTTTATGAATAGATCAGTGTACAGGTATGTGTATTTTTCAAAAACACAAACTGATAAATTCAAATCAAAATAAAAAACAGAAAGCAAACGAAAAAGGCAAACAAAAGAAAAATATTTACATAATATACAAGGGTAGTTATCAAGCAAAGTATCTTTTCAGGGCTTGGCCATTCACCGGGTAGGTGTCAAGCTTCCCCTCAAGATTCTACAATCGAAAAGAACTAGGACCCAACTTTTCAGCAATTAAAAACGGTCCAAGCCATAAGTTTTGAAATTTAGTGTGCTCTCCCTTTCCCTCATGTGGTTTGTCCCACTTTAAGACGAGATCGCCTATTTCAAAATTCCTATCAGAAGCAGAATTAGAATTGAACTAGATTTTAACCAATTGTTGATGTTGATCTAACTTACGTTTAGCTTGGGCTCTTACCTCTTCTAGCTTCATCAAAGTATTAATTCGGTTTTCCAAAGGGGGACAATCTTCTTCTTAGACTTTCTGTGACAACTGAAGTGAAGGAAGAAGTATGTGAGGTGGCAGAATTACTTCTCTCCCATAAATGAGAAAAAAGGGGGAGTTACCTACAACATCTTTTGGCGTTACCCTATCAGCCCATAGAGCATTCAACAACGCATTGTGCCAATTTTTGTGATTTTCAACCACAGTTCTCTTGATTATTTTGATTAAGTTCTTGTTTGTTGATTCTGCCAATACGTTGCCCTGGGGGTAATAGCTAGTAGAATACTTCAACTCAATTCCCTTTTCAAAATAGAACTCGCTCATCTCAAGAGAGGAAAAGTAAGAAGCATTATCGAAGACTAAACAATCAGGGATGCGGAAACGAGTGATGATATTTGAATTTAGAAAGGAAATTACCTAACTGGTGTTGATAGTTCTTAGTGTAGCAGCTTCAAACCATCGGGTAAAGTAATCTGTGGCCGTCACAATAAACTTGTGTTGTTGTGAATATGGAGGGTTGATTGGACCTATGATATCAAGGCCCCACTGCTGAAAAGGAGAATCTATTGAAACGGGCTGGAAAGGAAAGGCTGGTTTTTGTAACCGCCCTGATGCTTTCTGACAGATGATACATTTACGAAACAAGGCATGGGCGTCTCTAAAAAGAATGGGCCAGTAATAACTGGCTCTTAGAACCTTATGAGCAGTGGTGTCACCACCGAAGTGACCACCAGCTTCTCCTGCATGCAACTCTAGTAGTACTTTTTCTGCTTCATATTTTTCGAGACAACGCATCATTGCGTCGTCGAAATTCTGACGAAACAGGATACCATTAACCAGATGAAAGGAGGCAGACTTCAGTCTCAACGCTCTTATTTTGGCGGGGTCAAGGTGATGTGGGGCTGATCCGTGTTCAAGACATAATCTTATATCTTCGTACCAAGGACTGACTAGGTTTTGTGCACAACATATTAGACTTTGATCGCGTTGTCCTAGGTTTTACGTATCACTTTCTTCTTGCTGTCCTGTTGTTGAATCAACAACTAACTTGCATAACCCTTGGCCTATCACTATCTAAGATGGGGTGATTTCTAAGTCATACTCCTACAAGGAGGTGACCCAATTAGCTCTCTTTTCTCCTAGTTCCTTTTGCACTAACAGGTTCCTGACGGCTGGGTAGGGGACAATGACTTTCGTCCTTGACTTCAAAAGATAGGACCGGAAATGATTAACTGCTTTGAAAAAAATGTAGGCTTTCCGATCTACCACTGGATAATTAATTTCAACGCCTTTGAAAGCGGAGCTCATAAAAGCGATGGGTACTTTGTTGTTCTCAGGATTCTTTTGGGTTAGGACGACGGCATAGGAACGGTCAGAAGCAAAAGTGTAGAGTGTAAAGTCTTGGGGAAAATATGGGCTCATGAGAGACGGAGCATCTATTATGGCCTTCTTTATTGCATTGAAAGCTTGGTTTTCCAGGGATCCCTAGTGATATTGGGTGTCTTTCTTAATTAGGTTCTGTAAGGGTCTGACCATTTCAGAGAAGTTGGGGACAAATCTTCTCATGAAGTTAATTTGGCCTAAGAAAGACTGCATGGATTTTTTGGATGTAGGAGGGGGAAGTTTTGCGATGACTTGAGTCCTTTCGAGGTCAATAATCATCCCTTCACTAGACACAATGAATCCTAGGAGTTTACCCTGTTCTACCGCAAAGATGGACTTTTTGGGGTTCAAGGAGATGTCGTATTTACGACATCGCAGTAGGACGGCTCGTAAGTGAGCTAGATGATCGTTTTTGTTTTTAGAAAATACAGTCACATCATCTAAGTAAACTACAATGGACTGATTGATTAAGCCTCGGAAAGCAATGTCCATTGCTCTCTGAAAGGTGGCACCGGCGTTAATCAATCCAAAAGGCATTTTGCGATAAGCATAAGTGCCCCACAGGGTATGGAAGGTAGTTTTTAGTTGGTCTGGTGGAGACATCAGGACTTGGTTGTATCCAGAGAAACCATCCAATAAGGATAGCCTCTCAGAACCAGATACCTATTGAAGGATATGTTCCATGGGTGGGACAAGATAGTTGTCTTTATCAGACACTCTATTGAGGTTTCGAAAATCGACGCAAAGTTGGATTTCCCCATTTTTCTTCCCAACTGGGACAAGGTTAGAAACCCATTGAATGTGTCTAACAGGAAAAATTATCTTAGCATTTAGGATCTTAGTCAATTCTTTTTGGACGGTCGATTCTAGCTTAGGGTGCATTTTCCTCAGTTTTTGTTGGAAGGCTAAGGTTTGGGGTTTCATCGGGATGACATGCTGTATGATGTTGGGATCGAAAGTTTTGAGGTCATCGTATGTCCAAGCAAAGACATCTTTAAATTCTTTGAAAAATTTAATGAATGCATTTTTTTCTTGTCGAGAACATCCCAACCCTAGATTAATGCATTGAGGATTTTCATCAGTTCCTAAGTTCACTTTTTCATAAGATAGCGAGGAACTATTGGTTTTACAGTTGACCGTCTTTTTAAATTTATCTTCAAAATCATAAAACTTCTCTAATCTAACTACATATTTGGGTATCGAATTTACCATGTCCGATAAAGATTCAGGAGTTTTCGGATCAGGTATTACCGTAAAATCGTGCAAATTGTCATCATGTGTGTGTTCGTCTATCACAACACCTTGAAAGGTTTCTTCCATGTGCAAAAAGTTGATAATCTGCTGATCATCGTCGAATACTCTCCAATTCGTGATGTTGTCTGGAACAGATGGATGAAACAACAGCTCAACGGAGAATGCATCTGGTTATAATCCTTTTGTAGGAAGAAGTTTAGAATCTACATTAGCTAATAAATCTTCTTCAGAGTTATTCAATCTGGGAATAGAATTTATATTGAAAGAGGAGAATTTATTCATTAAATTCCATACCTCAGACTGGTAGCTTTTCAGATGCGGGGAAAGACAGTGGATAGAATCTCTTACCTGTCTAACCACTATTTCAGAGTCACCAAACACGGTTAGATTTTGAATGTTCATATCCAAATCTTTTCTGAGACCTTGCAGTAAAGCCTCATATTCTGCAGTATTGTTAGTACATTCAAATTCCAACCTACATGCTATCAATGTTTTGTTACCTACAGGATCGATAATGACGCAGCCTGCTCCGACTCCTTCTTTGGACTTTGACCCGTCGAACTACAAAGACCAAATTTGATTTTCATTGGATACATAAGACCATTGTGTGGAAGCTGTTGGTTGTGCGTACACTGCAATCTCGGACTGTTGTTCTGAATTGGTGATAGGTGAAACCTCAACCATGAAGTTGCGAAAGAATGTGTCCATCCCTTGTACTCCAGGTGTATCCGCAGGAGGTGTATATGGTTCGTTGGGATCGTTTAAATCTATGACCGTGAAATTAAGGTAACGCTCACGATTCACTTTAATCTTGTTAGGCTTGTCATTCTCTGGAAGCCATAGGTGGGATCAATTTGTTGCGAGGTAACCGTGTAGCTGCTCCGACCAGTCCCTGCTCAAAAACAGACCATACACTTCTGGAATATCCACAAAAATTATATCAATAACTTGATGAACCTTGTGGTTAGACGATAATCTAATAAGCACATTCTTTAGTTCGCCTATAACTTTAACATTGGTCTGATCAATCTGTATGATTTTTATAGTAGAGGGTTCAACTTCAGCATTAATTTTCTGGCAAACAGACCAAGGCATCACATTGGATGACATTCCTGAGTCTACCATACAATTGTGCACGTTTCTATTAAAAATCTCGAAAGTTAACAGGAAAGGAGGTACATTTTTGCGAGTATTAAGAGAAGTAGCTTGTGGCTTTTTACTCGCAGTTTCTAAAGCTATTTTATCTACATTATTTACATTATTTACATTATTTACAGGAAGGATTCCTTTATCTTGAGAATCGGGATTATTTTTAGTGGAAGTCTTCTAAGGGGCTTTGCTTTGCACAACCTTGTTACCACTTGAATTACCATTTTTGCGATTCTCCGAAATATTTTGCAACATTTTTTGAAGCAAAAATGGATATTTCAATAACTCATAAATAGAAATGTTTGCCCTTAACTTTCTAAGATCTTCAACAACATCATAATCTAAGTTGGGGTTCACATTACTTTGTTTAGTCTCAGCTGATTTAGATAGCTTAGGAGGCGAAGTTGTAGTGTTTTCGGAAGAAGGTTTGTTGGCTGTCTTACTCCTGGTGTTATAGGGATGCACTGTCTCGAAGTTAGCTTGAAAGATGCTATCCAAGAAGTGTCCAAAAATGTCTGTAGAAGACTCTTCTTCTTGAACTGTCTCTTGTTCAACTACCTCCTCAGGAATCTCAGGAGGCATCAAGTTATCTTGGGCTTCTAAAATTGTTTGAAGAGCACATTGCAAACTTTCTAGGTTAAGGCCCTCGGTGGTTGGACTAGGTCGGTTGGTAGGAAAAGGTTTCTGGAAAGGAGGTTTGTAGGGTCCTTTACTCGAGGAAGATTATTCAGTTGACCTTTTTAAGTCGATAACTTGATTTGACAATTTTTGAAAAACTTTAGTTAAGTTCTCTAAATCATAATTTTCAGGTTGTGTTTTACTTTGAGTGGGTCTGGAGAGGATTTCGATCTTCTTTTTGGGAGCAGAACTAGTCTCTATTTCATTGCTGGAAGAATCCTTAAGGCTAAGTATATCTTTTTCAATCTGGTTGGCCTCCTTGAAGGCTTCTAACAACGTGGATTTCTTAGACCGTTTAACCCAAATAGCTATACTTTGATGAAAAGCTTTAGTGTAGTAAGCTATTATAAGACTCTCAGCAGGCATAAAATATGTAGGCATTTGGTTTTTAAGTGTTAAGAATATTTGATTGAAGTCTTTAACTTTTTATTTTGGGTTCATTCTTAAGCTAGAAACATCCATGACTAGGACTTCAGGAAGTTTACCGTCTCCGAACTTTTCCAAAAAGCAGGACTCAAACTTTTCCCAAGACACGATGGTTTGGGGTTGTTGGGCAAAGTACCATGTGGATGCATGATCAGTGGATCAAATTTTGCTCAATTTTCAAAGTTCTCGGAATGCAATGAAAACAAGGCCATTGTGTCCATCTCATCTTCCTGATTCCGACAGTATATTTACTTTCGCAAACGAAGTCCGTATGGAGGAGATATCGCGATTTGTTCGCCAAGCCAAACAGGGAAAAATTTGGAATGTTGACTGTACCTGTCCGTACAGTATGTACGGCCACGTGGCAGGGTCGTACCATCATGATGATGTGGCAGGTGGAAGACGTGGTGCATTTTTATTGGTTGGTGGTTGTCCAATCGGATGTTGACATGTGTCGTATTGGCAGTGAATGGTATGAGGACACGTGGCCCAATGCTTGGGCACCACGTGTCCCTCATTGATTGGGCTATAATTGCTATGTAAAACTAATGGAGGCCGCGGGGTTCGACCCCCGGACCTCCCATGACATAATCCTTTACAATATTCCATTAACCATTAAGTCGCCTGATGTTCCTTATTAGCTATACCTTCAAACATTTATTTATGTTTACCGATTGTGTTATGTGGAAAGGGGCGTGGGCCGGGGCTTAGCCCCGACCCGTGGTTCCATTGTCAATACATGCGACCATACCATAGTGATAAACCCAAAGCCCGTATAATGTATGCGCGGGAAAATTTATACGGACATAGCTGCGGACCTTTGATATATATATATATGTGGCCATAACATATGTGTAATGGTTGGCGTATAGCCTTTGGTCACGAGGGTTTGAATATATTTTCCATATGACCCTAATCCGGGCGCGTGGGTGGTTATTCCCGTTCCAAACCAACTTAACCACTTTTTAAAAGAGCGCGGTCCTATGGCACCATGTGCCCAAGAGCCGAGGCGGTTAGGGGCTAGAGGTGCCTTAACAGTCCTACAGTTTGCACCGTTGGTGCGATTGCGCCCAATGCCGAGTTTTTACGCTTAAATGAGCGTGTGAGCCAGGTTTGAAGAACAAGGGTGCGATTTGTAGAACCACAGACAACAAAGTTGAAGAGGGAGATTTCAAGAAGGCTATCTTCTTCATTTTTCGACTGTTTCAGGTGCCGAAAGAGCCCAAACAGGGGTTTTGGGACGCTGCGGAGCCATTGAAGTAGTTAGTTTTTCATTTTGAGCATTGTAAGGCATGTTTTTTAGAACTTTGATAAATTTAATAATAATGATCCATTGGAAGCTGGACCAGGAGATGTAGCCCGGAGAGGGGTGAACTCCTTTATCAAGTTGTTGTGTTTATGTGATGATGTTCAATGTTTTATGCTGCTGTCTATGTGTATTTTTACATAAGTAATCCTTAATTATG
>ML834434.1:83232-127585 GCA_009831015.1 Picea engelmannii
CACAGTTTCGAAGTTGGTGATGAAGTGTGGCTTTACATCAGCAAAGAGAGGCTTAAAGGAGAAGGTAAAAAGTTAAAACCAATTCGATATGGTCCCTTCAAAATTGTCGGCAAGATTGGTAACAATGCTTTTCGTTTAGATTTTCCTCCATATATGCAGATGTATGCAGTTGTTAATGTTGAGAATTTGAAGTTATATGAGCCTTCGTTGATCGATGATCAAGGAGAGCATGTTCAGATTCCTTCCATAGATGATTTTTCGCCAGAGTATCTAATAGAACTGCAGGAAGACACCATACTTGACAGGAGGATGCGAACTTTGGAGTGAGGAAATGTGGAGTATTTGCGAGTTGGTCTTAAAGGGATGAATCCAAGCAAGGCCAAGTGGATTGAGGTTGGAAGGGTGAGGTAACTATACCCTCATCTTCACATAGACTGAGATAGTCTTTTGGAGGTCCAAAAGCTTCCCAATGGGGAGGTGTGATCAGGGGATCAAATTTTTCTCAATTTTCAAAGTGCTCGGAATGTGACGAAAACAGTTCCATTACGTCTGTCTCGTCTTCCTGATTCCGGCGCTATATTTACTTTCGCAAACGAAGTCCGTATGGAGGAGATATCGCAATCTGTCCGCCAAGCCAAACAGGGAAAAATTTGGAATGCTAACTGTACCTGTCTGTACAGTCCGTACGGCCATGTGGCAGGGCCGTACCATCATGATGACATGGTAGGTGGAACATGTGGTGCATTTTTATTGGTTGGTGGTTGTCCAATCGGATGTTGACATGTGTCGTATTGGCAACGAATGGTATGAGGACACGTGGCCCAATGCTTGGGCGCCACGTGTCCCTCATTGATTGGCCTATAATTTCTATGTAAAACTAATGGAGGCCGCAGGGTTCGACCCCCAGACCTCCCACGACACAAGCCTTTACAATATTCCATTAACCATTAAGTCGCTCGATGTTCCTTATTAGCTATACCTTCAAACATTTATTTATGTTTACCGGTTGTGTTATGTGGAAAGGGGCGTGGGCCGGGGCTTAGCCCCGACCCGTGGTTCCATTGTCAATACATGTGACCATACCATAGTGCTAAACCCAAAGCCCGTGTAATGTATGCGCGGGAAAATTTATACGGACATAGACACGGACCTTTGATATATATATATGTGGCCATAACATATGTGTAATGGTTGGCGTATAGCCTTTGGTCCCGGGGGTTTGAATATATTTTCCATATGACCCTAATCTGGGCGCGTGGGTGGTTATGCCCATTCCAAACCAACTTAACCACTTTTTAAAAGAGCGCGGTCCTATGGCGCCATGTGCCCAAGAGCCGAGGCGGTTAGGGACTGGAGGCGCCTTAACCGTCCTATGGTTTGCACCGTTGGTGCGGTTGCGCCCGTTGCCGAGTTTTTACGCTTAAATGAGCATGTGAGCCAGGTTTGAAGAAAAAGGGTGCGATTTGTAGAACTAGAGACAACAAAGTTGAAGAGGGAGATTTCAAGAAGGCTATCTTCTTCATTTTTCGAACGTTTCAGGTGTCGAAAGAGCCCAGACATGGGGTTTTGGGATGTTGTGGAGCCATTGAAGTAGTCAGTTTTTCATTTTGAGCATTGTAAGGCATGTTTTTGAGCACTTTGAGCAATTTAATAATAATGATCCATTGGAAGCTGGACCAGGAGATGTAGCCCGGAGAGGGATGAACTCCTTTATCAAGTTGTTGTGTTTATGTGCTGATGTTCAATGTTTTATGCTGCTGTCTATGTGTATTTTTACATAAGTAATCCTTAATTATGTGTTGCAAATTGATCCTGTTGCTTTAAACACATAACAATTCACTTGCAATATTTATTCAAGTTTTTCAAGTCTTCTTCATTTTTAGATCAATGCATTACCTTCAAAAGTATAAGGGAACAACCTACAGACAACATCTTCATGTTCGACATTGTGGAGTCTTATGGTGAACATAAACATTTTAATGTGATCTTCAACGATTTGTTTTGAGTCAGGATCGAACTTGGGAAGCCATTTCTCTGGGTGTTTAGGTAAAGGGTGTTGTGCTCCAGGTACAACTACAACATCTTGGTCAAGCCAAGGTCTAGTAGGATTGTTCTGATTTACCATTGGGGTAGTGGGTGTGGAAGGATGAGAAGGTGAATTTCCTTCGTCAGAAGAATCTCCTCCAGAAGAGGAAGGAGATGATGGAGGTGGTGAAGGAGGTATCCCAGATCCTCCTGCAACAGGATTTAGGATTGGATCTGAAGGATTCACAGTAGGATCAGTGCCTCCTAATTGTTCTCTGATATCATAGAAATCTAAAGGTTGGCCCCACGGACGGCTTGGTTGCCTCAAATGGGCTAAGCCACTATGTGTTTTAATAAGAGTTTGGTGTGCAATCTCTTGTATGTCACCACCTGTAGGATTAGGGGTTGCTGGCTCAACTGTGATCTATGGATCATCGGTTGAAGTAGTTGTTGTTTGAAGGGGAATATTATCGTGTGAATGGCTTCTAGTCACTATAGGTGAGCAATTACGGGGTGGAGGAGTCTTGCGACCACCTCATGCCATTAATTAAGTTCAGGCCCTCCTTCTAGCGCCATTTGTTGATGGGCGAGAATGACCATCCGTCAACTGAGAGAGTGGAACCGGTCCGAGGTTGTCTAATAACCCAAGCCGTTTGGGATGAACCACCCTGACGGGTTTAGCGGCTCCATTAGCTGATATAAGGTCATAAGAAAACGAAAAGAAAACTGTACCTAAAATAACCAATCTAACTAAAACTTAATAAAACAAACTAATAAAATAATCTAATTAAAACTAACTATTAAAACAAACTAAACTAATACTAACTATTCTATAAATACAATCTACTAACTAATACTATACTAACTACTAATTGAAATATAACTTATTCACAAAATGTACAATATCTACAATTGACAGATTTAAATAAAACCTGAAAAACTCATTAATAATCTGCCCTAAGACAGTAAAAGATATTTTTTTTGTTGATTTTATGATTTTATGAACAAGAAATAAAACAAAACTAACTAAACTAAATCACTAATTTACTAATTCAAATTACACATATATCTAACTAAACTACTAATAAATATACTAAACAAATAAACAACAAACTAACCTGGAAACGCTCCAGATTTGTCCTGTGTATGATGATCTTCTAAGATGATCGGAGGGAGGAAACCCGCACCGAATAATCCAAAAGATTCTCGTAAACGATAGATGAAACGCTCTTTAAGTGTGTATACAGGACAAACAAGACATAAAAATCACAACAATCATATAATTTATAAATCTCAACAATTAGGTAAACCTGTATGCAAAGATCTATACATAATAATTCAATTGATGAAGAAGAGAAATCTGTCATTCATGAACTGAATCAAGCAATTGTTGTGTTTTTAAATGTTGAAAGAAGTCATACATGGATCATATTGATTAAATCATATCACTTTGCAAAAGACTAAGATAGCTAAAGTAGTCACTAATCAAATGCAAATTGATAGGCATAAACATGAAACAAAAGATTGATATTATGAAAAGCAAAAGTTGTAGCAGAACATCAACTTCTRTCTSTGTTTGTATTAGAAATCCATATCCTTGTTCTCCCACTAATGAGGATATCATTATTACAAAAATAATAAGTATTTATAAGTTTTTCTACAGGGTAAAACCTCCCTGTAGAAGTTATAAAACTGTTTACATAAAATCTAGGAACATATCCCAAAATTGACTAAACGAGGAAACTAAAATAAAACTTAAAACATTCAAATATCCCCTAGACTGTCCATCAAATCCCATGCAATTCGAATTCACCTGAAAAGGACTAGAAATGAACAAGTTAGAATGATATTTTTTAAAGAAAATAATGGAAATCTAAATCTATAGACCTAGCTACAGAATCCTCTGATTCTGTAGCTAGTCTAAATAAGACACAGAATCAACATTTAAATTAATTGAAAATATTTTAAAGAATTCAATTTAATTGACATCCAATTTCCATTTGAAAACAAATCATTTAATTTGAATTTTTTATACCATTTGAAATCAGACAGAATCAAAATCATTCAACCGAATACAGAGATAGGTGTATTCTATTTTGATTGTTATCATAAGTCGGGTGATAAAGTTATATGGAACAGAGATGAAATCGTTTCATATCCAATTAAAATCAATATGATCAAACAAATCATAGGTAATGGTTAAACAGTAGATACGATCAAATCTTAACAAAATCATTTTCCAATCGTTATGACTGTGTTGACACAACATACGATTCATACCACGAATAGATCAATTCAAACTCGGCGCGAAAATCAATTCGAATAAAATCGTAACAGGATCGATTGAATGGCAACATAATTCGTAATTTGTTATTGCAAATTAGGCAAACAAGATCGATTGACTTCGATCAAAATCGTTCCAATCGATTGACAGAGCAACAATTACAATTGGAATCCAACTCATAAAAATGATCGAACTAACAACAATCCAATCAAGCGAATCAATTGGCTGGGTTTAGCATAGTCATTGCAAATCATAATCGTTCCACGATTCGGGCGCACTTGCACAAGCTTAAATGGGATTATTGTTTTTATAAAAACAGAGTCGTTCTTTTTGAATTGAAACCGAACAGAGTTGCATTCCTGTTCATAGAAGTTTACATGACACAACATATCGTAACAACCAAACTCAATAAAATCGTTTACCAACCACAACATATGGATCTTAACGAAATCATATCCAGTCATAATCGTATTCCAAATTGAGTTTGAAAACTTCCTATTCGGAGTAAAACGAATTGAATTGAAAACAAAATTTTGTTACTTCAATCAGACAAACTTAGCAAATCAAATCCAAACGAAAACCGTTCAAATTCAATAAAAATCCGTGATCAAATCGTATATCAAATCAAAGAAAAAAAATGTACAGTATGATCATCGAATGACAGAGGCATTTTGAATGAGAAACAAAGATTTTTCAAATCATTATATCAACCCTGATCATTCACAAAACAATAACGATATCAAATTTTCATACTTGTATAGCGACGAAACGGCTTGATCATGCCATTTTAGTGTTGATAGCTGTCGTAGCCAATTCAACGTTTTTGAAAAGGATCGAGCCTGTCATCTTCTGTTTCTTGTCAATTGCTTGGAGTTGGTCTCGTTGGTTGGTCAATACCTCAATTCGACTTTCCAGTGATTGAATTTTCGATTGGAGTATGGGGACATCAATGTAGTATCGTTCCAACCATGAATCGCATAGGTCACAGGGAGACTGTGTGGGTTTTGTAAGAGTAGGCGAGGGTTTGGAGACGTGACTGAGGGTTTCATTAGGCAACTCAATACCAGGGTAGCTAGGATCGTTTCTTAGGCAGGGGGGGAGATTCAACATGAAATCGTAAGGTGGTTCGAGGCACAAACCCTGCGAGTAGGGATACTCGCTGGCTAAGAATCGTTCCACTTCAGAGTCTGAATCCTCACTAAGGGTGATAGGGTCTCGCTCAGCAGAGGGTTTAGGTTTGTTCCTAGCCATCCTTGAAATCAACCGAGCGTTCCTTTTTCCTTTGGCAATAGCAGTAGGGTTTTCCTTGGGCTTTTTGCTCACAGGCTTCTTAGTAGCCTCGACATTCTCAGTTCCAACATTTGGTAAGTCAATAGGAAGGTAGGCCGATGGATTAGGAGTAGGAAATAAGACATGTAAGGGCATGGGTGGATGAACATAGGTTTCACTTACCACAGGTTTGTTAACCTGGACAGGGTTTGTGTCAGAAAAACCATTCCGAGCTATGAAATCTCTCCAACTATCACCATGTAAACTCAAATGATAAACAATGATAATCTTAATAAGCCCATGATGGAACAAGCTATTGTCAACCTCCTGTCTTTTAAATCTTTTAGACATCTTATATAAGCTGCGTTGAAAGTAGAAAGGCATGTTTAGAGGATACCCTATAAAAATCATCAGGAAGCGCAGGTGGTAGAGGAACATGAGTTCGTATCGACCTTCACAGGTCACAAAATGCTTAACTAGCATCAAAGTATCGTGCCATCATGGTTTAAGTGCAGAGATGGGAATACCTCTGTCACAAGAAGTGACTTTGCGTGAGAGGAACAACAGTGTCCATGGCACTTCCTCGACCTTACAATTCTTAAACCAACGTTGTCCTGAGGCAGGTAACCCTGTAGCAGAGCTAATAAACTTCTCATCGATCTCCATATGTATGTCTCCCACCTTGGCTCTACAACCATCGAAGGTCAAGGCAAATTGTCGTGCAACACAGAGGTTAAAACCCTCAAATCGCTGTATGAAAGTGAGCCATCCGATTTCCTCCAAATCTTTGCGGGCACTGTCAAACATTAACAAGGCTTGGTTTCCATTTGGCTCGATTCGCACGACTGGTGCCATGGAGTCGATCACATGGTAGGCCGAGGGTTTGGGTCACAACCACACAGGAGCAGAGCTACCCAAGCTAACAGAGGTAAACGGTGAACAAGGGATAGGCATAAATGCCATCATGCAAAGGTGGTGGAGCTTATCTCTGCCATGCAAAATAGTAATTGCCAAAGTACAACCACCGATTCACATAGCTGTTCAATCCACTTTTCTATAGTTCAACGATCATATCAATTGGCCGACCAATAAAACATATGGTAGGTGTATAAACTAACACGCAATCAACGTTGTGCCAAAGTTTTGAACCATAATAATTTGAAACCAAAACCAAATGTTTTATTGATACGCCAATGTATCAACTGATATCAAGTGTTTAACCAATGTATCGATATGCTTTCATATAACCAACATACCAATAGTTATATAAACATAGGCATGATATTAAAAAGATATATATATGAGAGATTTAATCATAAACCCTATGTATTTTTCTGGAATCAAAGATCAAGTAGGTCAAATAAAATGCAAGTCCAGATGTCAACGCATTACAAATTTAATGAAACCAATGTCACATAATCAATCCAAAATGTCCAATGAGTACAGTTCGACAGTTTTGCCAGCTGCATAAAAGGTAAGCGTAATAGGCATATCGTCAAAAAAAAATAATGACAGTTCAAATAATGACTTCAATGTGACTTCGAAAGACGAATGTTTTCACGCTTACAGTCGTGAAAACAAAACAAAAATAAGCATGCAAAGGCACAAAGAATAAAAGTGTCGTTCATTTGAAAAATTGTGACAAAAAAATGATGTTTGCAAAACATTGGTGTAGGCAGCTTATAAGACAACAAAAAGATGTGATTTGGCTGCCAACACCTCTCTGGTTGGAGGTCCCCCTACGGTTGTTGGTCTGCCTACTATTGTTGGTATCGCCTCTGGTCGAGGACGTCACCTAGTCCTCGAGAAATTTGTCGAGCACTCTGGTCCCACATCTGTACAGAAGAGACACATAGTTGTCAATACTCTGATACATATAAAAAATGATATATATAAAAGAAGTTAAAAATTAAATAACTTTAAAACACACATACCTATCTCTCCTAGATCCTCTCCAGGAGGTATGGGCATGTCTAGATCTCTGGAAATTTTGATTCCAATGTAGGGGTATTCCTCTATCATTGGAATTTGTCATGCCCGCCAATCGAAGAGCTTGTCATCGAAGGCCTCTATGGTCCTTCCTCCCCCCTATCATGGAAGAAATACTACCCATATACATACCACTGGGAAGGAGGCTACATGCCCCTGTACTTTCTCTCTTGGACTCAGACTGGGTACCCTCTCAAAGAAGAACGAGCACAAAATGGTATCGAACCCGAAGTTCTTATTTCTACACTCTTGACACTTTGTGAGCTTCCTCTTCATGCAGTCAAACATGGTCATGCTCCAGTCAAAAATACGTGCATCTAGGCACTGCATTGCACAATAAATGCGTGCCCAGAAATCCTAGTGTAGGGACGCGGATCCAGTGATCCACCCGATAAACAAAATGATCACCTTAAGTGATAAGTTGGTGATATTATGGATGGGCACATGATAACCTATTTTCTCAGTGTCGGCCTCGCAATGCATCCCGATGTAGTCGGCGATGTTGAAAGTCCCAGGGGGAAATGTACGCAGGTTGATTAGTTCCCCTCTCCTCGAGAGGCCAGTCAAAAAATATATGTCCTCATTCATTGGAGTCAACGACTGCCCCTCAATCATGAACGCCTCTACGTCAGGGTGCCAGTAATCCACCAGGGCATTCATTAGCCTAGGTTGTGCCCTCATGAATGGACACCGGTAGAACTTCCATAACCTGCATTATTTCAATGCGGCAATAGCAGTAGGGTCCTCATCGACCAAGATATCGATTTCCTCATGTTCCCTCTCCCTCTAGTGGACAAAAATCATGTTCCATGATAGTTCAAAGGGGTGTTAGCTCTTGCATTTTGATTGTTTCCATACTTTTGAGGTTGTACATGGGTTGTCTTGGACACAGTCACGTATGTACGCTGGAAATTTTTTCTCTTCCTACATACATATGTGGGATGTCCTTGGACAGACTGTGTACATGTAGGTTCGCCCTTGTTTAGGAGGGCACGCCCCCCAAGAAAACAAAAAATATGCATAAATGAAGAATTGAAATGCAAGAGGGATGAGTTTATACTTACTTGGTCCGAGCGGAAGTTAGTTTCATCCTTCGAAGCTCCCAGAATAAACCTTTTTAGAAAAGGGGTCTTTTTTGCCTTCTGGTTCATTTTCAAATTGTAATGGTGAAAATGAGTTGTCAACTTCTATTTATAGACATTTTTGGCCCTTTTTGCCACTTTTTTTTAACCCTTTTGTCATTTTTTTTGGCTTAAAAATCATTTTATTCAATTCTTGAGTTTCTTATTGGATGTTACGATGCAGTTTGACTTTTGGTTTGGTAACATTTTTTGGGATATGGGTCACTTTTAAAGGTCTTTTGACAAAATTAGTTTTTCCAACTTTTTGCATATAAGTTAGGATTCCACCTCCACTTTCTGCATCTTGTTGTCTTTTCCGCTTTTCCATAGGATCGATCCCACCAAAGTGCGACACAGAACCATCTTTTTTTTTTAGAAGTGTCATGATTAGGTGGTAGAACCTACCTTTACATGGATGCCTTAGATAGATCCTTGTTGCGTTTTTCCGTCCATATTGTCTCTAATGACTTTAGGCTCATGAGTCCTTTTTAGTCTTGTCATGATTATGAGTAGGAGCCTCATTTGTTTGATGCATCATCACTCTTGGCCTCACCCTTGGGACTCCCAAAAAAAATTAGCATACTTTGTTGTCTTTCAAGCTCGCTTTGAAATCCAAAAGCAACATTCACCAAGACTACATTTATGCTTTTCAATCTTGTCTAGATCAACTGAGAAAAGTAACCTCTTGGAGTCTTCTTTAAGCCCTTTTCAGACTCTCTAAACATGAAAATATTGTCGAGCGATCTTGTTGTCCTTCATGCTTGCAAAATTAAAACTTGAAGGCACGTCTATCTGGCGGTAGTTTACCCCTTATTTGGTTTGGATCGTCAATTGTACAAACAAAGGTATACTCTAGGAACTTCGGTTTGCTAGAAGAGTATTCACACGTATAAGTTTAACCCTTTTTTGGGCATGAGGGACTAAATTTATGAAAAAGGAACATTCTCCTTGGTTTTGATTTATCACCTTTTTCGAGCCTTGGAGATTATTTATGAAAAAGGAACCCCCACAGAGTCCATAGTTAATCTCTTTTCAGACTCCCTAAAATTTAAAAGATCATCGAGTGACCTTGTTCCTTCACACTTGTTAAATTGGTCCAAAAGAACATCTACTGGCATGAGTTTATCCCTTTTCTCGACCTGTAGATTATGGAGGAAAAAGGTACACCTTAGGAGATTCATCTCGCTGAGAGAATTCTCCTCGGTAAATTTTATAATTTTTCGTGCTAAGGAGACTAAATCTAGAAAAATGCAGTGAGCCCATATTTAATCTCTTTTCAGACTTCTTAAAATTAAAAATATTGTCAAGTGATCTTGTCTGTGTCACACTCCTTAAAATGGTTTTGAATAGACGTATTTTTGGTGCTAGTTTACCCCTTTTTTTTACAGACTAGACTATTTTCAAAAAAAGGTACTCCAGTGGAGTCTTCTTTTAAGTTTTTTCAGAATCTCTAAAAATGAAAAAACTACCGAGCTTACCTTCTCTAGGCTTGTTAAAAATTACATTGAAGGGGGTTTCATTGTGTCTTGCTAATCGCATTTTCATCTTTGCATATTTGGCCTAATGTCGGCTCCATGTTGCTCTCAACTGAACCTTTGAAGCATGCCTTATACGCAAGCCTTGTTGAACTTTTCCTTTGTCACCTGACACCTTGACCCATGGAGGAATTTTTCTCAAGTGTTCTTTTCCTCCACATGTCTCCTTGCTCTGAGAATTATTGTGTTCCCTGCAAATGGAACTAGTATGATTGCGAAACTCGTTCCTCCTTTGAAAAGTAGCATTCTTTTATTCTTTTTCAAGCTCTTTAAAAAATTGAAAAAGACAAAAAAAAAATAAAAAAACCCAAAAAGAGGGGATGGGAAATATATATTGTTTTTTGGCAGCACAATGAGTCTCCCTTGGACAAAGCACATCCTTTTTTTTTTCATCAAGATTTGGGATCTAATATGACCTTAGGAATTTTTTCTCACTACACAGAGCTATGTCCTCCTCTGTTTGGTTACTCTTCCAAACACATGGAGATTTTTTGTTGCCTCCTGCATCATGAACTTATGTCAATGTCATGTTGCCTGAGTCTGATCATCTTTCGTTCTCTTGTCCAAGGGAATTTTCACCCAACCTTAGTTGGATTTTCTGTAGTTTGTCTCTTCATATCATGCCCAACCATCCCAAAAGTCCAATCAAGTCCTAGTTCTAAATCAATGAAGTTATCTTCCTGATCATCGATATCCTCTTGTATTTTCTCGAGGATTCGTCAAAGACCTCTGGGCAGTGAATTCATACACTCACATTGTACTCCTACCTGATTTTTGAAGATCTTGAAGTTGTTGCTCGAGTTATGAATACCTCATCTCCAGCCATAGGGCGGTGTTGGCTTTTTGAAGATGGATACTATACTTGTATATATTTGATTTTGATATGTAGATCCACTATGTATTTCTCATTGCTACACTTTATATAGTTATATGACATAGATCTGTAGTTTATTTGACTGGAAGCCATGATTTATTTCATCCTGAGCATGGGTATTCCTGCCTCAGAGAGACAATTGTTATTTTTTCATATGGCACCTCCCGAACAATGTATTTCGTCCATCAGATTCTCTTTTGACCTCACACATTAGGGAGCATCTATTATAACCCTAAATTTCTCTACATATGCATACCTAACATTTGGCCCTCTTACTTGCATTTTTTTCCAAGCCATCATTGAGTTTCTCTTCTAAAAAACTCAGATTTTGAAGATGTACGTGTTGTGCACCACTACTTCTAGCGTACATACGCTTGTTGCACCACTACATCCCATGTACGTATGTATGCTTCACCACTACATCCCACATATACTTGCAAAATTTGCAAGGAATTCGTTGAGATTACAGGCTATTGGGTAGCTTCCCAACTAATCTACCACATATATCCCATCACCCAACCGAATAAACATCCTTTTCCCATATAAAATGACGTGTTGGGTCTCATTCCATACCTAGATGTAAGAACAGTGAAACTCTGCTCATTTCACATCCCCTCCTTGCCCCAAGAATTTTCATCCCTTTTGTGAGAATTGCCTCAGAATTCCCCAATTTGCCTTCCTTCCTTCATCATAAGCCCATTACACTTCCCAAGAAGAAGGTTGAGAGGAGAATCCATAAGGTGGTGCACTTGGATATTGGTGAAGAGGAGCCCAGAACAGGTTCATGGAGCAGTAGTCGAATTTGGTTGTAAGTGATCATTGTTTTATCAATAAAAGAAGTACTTTTCCTTTCCCAAATCATGATGTGTCAAATGTTTCCCTTTGATTTATCTTTTTATTCTAATATTTAACCCTAGTTTGTACATGAATTGCATGCTTGTAGATTCATGTTTGTATGCCTTTGAATGAATTCCAGCCTTGGGTGGAGGCGTGCAGTCAACGAATCTATCAAGTGTGAGAGGATCATCATCGGATGCAGAGTAGAGGTACAGTTACCCGATCCTTCTCATTTTTCTTTTCTTGTATGATTCTGGGATATGTTTGGGGTAGTTAGAGAAGTAGGATAATTTTAAAAAGTTATTGATCTACCTACATTGTAAACCCTGGTGTATCCATAAGGGGGTTTTTTCCGCTAGCACCCACTCAGTAAAAAACAAGGTTAGACACTAACACTGACTCCTTCTGGGGATAAAGTTTCATCATGAAACTTTAAGAAATTGTTGACCAATGCCTTCATATCCCTCATCATCATCATTTTTTACTGTAATTATTTCCCTGTCCAACAATTCCTTTATTTGCAATCCAAAAATAACAACCGCAAAACTATAAGTAGTCTTTCCATTGGGCTATGGAGTCCTTATTCTTGCATACTGAAAACTTGACACTACTCTCATACTGTAAATTGATATTCAAACTAAAACCAACATGCTCAAAAAAAAATATTATTTATGTACAACTCCTACACAACTAACCAATCAGTTCCTTGATCAGGTCACATCAAACTTCCAATGCAACCATGAAAGAATTTTACTGAGAAAATGGTCTTCTTTTTGGTAGATTAATGAAGAAATGTAGGAAAACATAAATTTTCTAGCATGCATGTAATATGAAATTTATACTTACTGTTTCTTTCCACTTTCATCCCAGATGCTGCCACATTTTGAACTTATGGAAACATGGACTCTATGTAAATAGCCACTGGGTCATGAAAATCACAACCTAACGCCCAACAGTTCCATGAACAAAACTGTTATTCTGGAATATTTGCTCCATAATCCTTTTCAAGATCATTTTTTTTATCACAATCAAAAGCTACAAGGTCATTTTGAATTTTCTCATCAGTTCCTTGGACAACAACATTCAAAAAAATAATATTATCATGAAAATCAAGAGGCTCATATTCATCTTCCTTGCTACCTTCTAATACATAGCTATCATATACAAGATCTGGCTCCTCATGGACAATGGACTCAATATCTTCATGAAACTGCTGGTCAAATCCTACTACATTATAGACATCTAGATCTAGGACTTCAAGATCATCATCATATTCATTGTATGTATGTTGATTTGAAAAAATTCTGAAATTTGAAATTCAGAGACATTTGTTTCATGATCATCTTGAAAGAATGAATATAAATACACTCCCTGATTATTATTATAATTTTGACCATTAAACACATGAAAAAGTATCAAATGTATCTACGTCTACTTTTTGTTCTTCCTCATCAACAATATGGTCTTCAACAAGAGTTTTTCCAGTCAGCAAATGATTTTCACAAAGACTCTCAACAACACATTCTTCATAAGGATGAACATTTAGATAAGAGTTATCATAAACATGTTGAAAAGTGTCAAATTAATCATGAGCTTCATAAGCCTGACATATATTTTCATTAATTTCATTACTACAGTCTTCCTGTTGTAAATCAGAATAAGAAGAATATAGAGATGATAATAACTCTTCTTTCTATTCCTCAACATAATCATACCTTTCATTTGCACTACCAAAAGGATAGGTTACTGAATATTGAGTATAAAATGCATATCCCTCGCAACAATGCTCAAAAATACTCTCAACCGGATAAAATTTCTTATAATATGAATAAAAATCATCATGAAAATCCTTTAATGATGAAATACTGGAAATAAGAAGAGATCGGTACAATTGTATCGCCTCTGCTTCCAAGGAGTACATAAACATTTTCAGCAATACATCTTAATGATGAATATCAAGCTAGTCCATGTATCGATGAAAATCAATCAAGTTTTTTGCAGGATGATTGTGATCATCTCCTTTGAACCATGGAAGGTAGTCTCCCCATTCAAGCATAGTAGGCACAACATTTGGAAAACCAGGAATACAGGAGAAATCAAATGGAGCAAACCTACGAGCCAAAATGGCTTCCATATCCTTCGACATCTTGTATCACTGGAGTTGTCAATAGATTCTTCCTTCATGGAGTCGCCAGGTGAATGATACAATCAGAAAAAGTGTCCGACTACTATTCACCATCAAGAGATAGAATTGATCATTGTCGTTCTCCCAGGGACAAATTCTTCATTCCTCTGTCCCTGACAACGATGCCAAAATATGTTAGTCCCTAAAGTTGCACTTGATTGTGAGAGGGAAATCTAGGGAATCATCAGGTTATTGCAATGGTATTTTAAAGGGTTTTAAGAATAGGTTTTTTAGAAAAAGTTTGAAAGTTGGTTCAAGGGTTCAAGGTAAACACATAACTCAAAATAAAGTGAAAAGATAACCCATTGATTTAGTAAATGGTAATCACATTAATAAATCAAAAAATAAGAAAAATAAAGTGAGAAAATATGAGAGCATTCAATTTTTAAACCCTATATAGATTTCTTATTTCAAAATATAATTGAGAAACAAGAACATGTACTTGAAGAAAAATCTTGATAATAAACAATAACATGAAGTGTTCACTGTGTTACTTAAGATCAAGAAATCAATGCATTGCAATAGAAAAATGACTTCAAGTAAGAAAATAAATAGAATATGAAATGAAATAAAATCTGACCATCAACATTCATTTTCGATTTAGTATCAATGTGGAATAAAAAATGTTTTACAGTGAAAATCAAAATAGGTCCTTGAGTGCCAACTTATCGACCCCTAACATCTCCTTCTACAAAGTTTACATAGAAAAAATACATAATTATCAAGATCCAAAAGAAATGGATCTGAAAACCTCCTCATCTATATTTACTTTCTTGTTTCAAATAATCAAGAAGAATATCAAATCTGATCTCCAAGTCGAATTGATGAGGTGGCTTGTCAACTGTTGTCCATGAGATTTTTTAGGAAAATAAATCTGGGAAATTCCTGAAACATAGGGTCCAAAAATATCTTTGTATCTCCCAAAAGGTGATAGATGTGTAAAAACTGAGAGAATTTTTGTGAAGGGTCTCGTTCCCAACAAAAACCTCTTTGTTTTTCCAAAAATTAATCTCCATATATTCTGCAACCTCACCCAAAATTAGTGACTAAAACATGAAATTATTTCTTGTGAAATATTTGAAAATTAGGCCTCAAAGATATATTCAAATATTTTAAAATGTGATAGTTGTGTAAAAACCTAGAGAGATTTTTGTGAAGGGGCTTGCTCCCAACAAAAACCTCTTTTTGTTTCAACGAATTCATTTCCATCTGTTCTGAAACCTCTCTTGAGTATAAAGACTAAGCCAGGTAAAAAACATAGTATGCATGTATTGATTTATGTCTTTTCTTCTTTCTGTTATGTTCATCCTGAATATTTTCTTGTTTCTTGGCATTCCATTGCTCAAAAAATCTTTCTCATTCTTTAATTGCTTAATCATACTCTATAGTTCCTTTACACTATATTTTTCCTTCCTTGCTTTCACTTTAAATTATGGATATTCCTCTACAGAGGTAGGTAAATTCAGATCTATAGCAGCTTGAGGCTTTCTTATTTTGATCATATATTTTTAACATAATTAAGAACTATGATCTTCATCTTTAGTGCTATCATGATCTATGGTTTCTAGAAGGTCTTTCATATGGTCTGGTTCTACAAAAAGATCATCTCTATCATCATAAACTACATATGTAACTTTAAACATAGATTCAGATATTGAAGTTGATTTTATGGTTGCTCTTGTCACAGGTCTCCTGGAGTATTGAGCAACCTGATTTCCCTTTTCTTTTCTCTTCTTCAAGTCTTCATATTCTTTCTCAGTTATGTGTAACAAAGGTTCCCCTTCCTTTTTTTTTATGCATGTCTCGGAATCTTCTGAGTTATGTTATATAGTTATAATATTATCCTTTTTAATGGACGGATGAAACATTTCTTTTGAATTCAATCTGAATTTATTGGCATCTCTAGTGGAGTTTCTCCTAGGGAACTTAGGCATAGGTGTTGGATTGTTTCTCTGTTTTTTCCCTTTTGCATTCTTCTTACTTGTAGATCATTGTTTCTTCTTGAATGGAGTCTGAACTGGGCTTATAGTGTAATCCTCATTTTCATCAATTTCCCTCTTTATATCTGGATTAGGAAATATGCAGTGTCTTCATTTGTTTTAGACTTCTTACCTCGACTAGTGGTATATTTCTCATGATATTCACCTATAGTAAAATCTCCAATGGTTTGTTGAATTTAAAATTTCCTCTTGCTAGCTTGAGTTACCCTAGCTGCAGGTGACTCTTCAATTAATTAATAATTCAGTGGCTTGAAAATTTTGTTTCTGTTTGTCTGATTTCTTTCCTTTGACAGTTTTGTATTTAGTTGACTATAAATCTGTTTTTAAAGAATGGATTAACCAATCCCAATATCTCTGGACTTTGTTTAAGGAGAAGACTACCAATGTTCTAATTAAACCCTGATGAAAGAGACTGCCTTTTGTTGTAGTAGGATGGGATTGCACCCTCTTAGACATTTTGGATAAAAATTTTAGTAGAAATTAAGGTAAATTAAGAGGATAATCACCATTTATATGAATCAACAGTCTGATATGATAGAGATAAACCAAGGAAAACCTTCCTTCACATGTAATGTACCCATGGATGATTAGCACAACAGTGTGTCATTCTTTCCTTACCCAGTTGTGTGGAATCCCCTTTTTCCAATTAGGGTTTTGTTTCTCTGGATTTACAAACCGATTTACAAATTCCATGACCACATTCTCCTTATTCCACCATCTTTCCCCACACACTGGTAATTTACAGGCTTTAGCAATAGAATGTCCAGTCACATGCATCCGAAGTTTCCCAACTACATATTCGAATCCATCAAAATTATTTGCAAACACCATCGATATTTGTTCCTCATGCCCCTAGAAGGTTGAGAAAAATTCAAACCAACCATCATCCTTGAATTTTTGTGCCATTTGAGGGTATGCTTCGAGAAATTCCGTGCCTTTGAGCTCTAGTCTAATTATATGGCCACTCTTTTTGGGTGTCATACTATTGATATGATCCTGTAAACAAATATGAGAATATCAATGGTTTGAATCTTCAATTATCGTGGGATGGTAAGAACTAGAAGTTACTTCTTTCTTCAATCCCTACAAAAATAACCAACATACTGAAATAGAAAGGGGATGATTCCATTCATAATAATCAGATGTGTTGATTTGATGTGGGTATGGTGAGTACAACTCAATATTTTGTATGTATTTGTTATCATAAAATAGCAACCCAAAAATAGATCATGAAGAGGCATGCGGATCCTCTAATCGTGATTTGAAAAATTATGACACGATCTAGGTAGGGTGGCGCATGCAAAACAATGATTATTCCTAGCACTGCAGGAATAGTGTTATTCATGTAGCGCCTTTTCTGACTTGGCAAAAATTTGAAAATTCAAATAATGAATCGAAAATTTGATCAAACAAAAAATTATCATATCAAATCCTAATATTTAAAAACCTCAAAAATCATTTAGAAAGTGAAATAAAGATTGAAAATTAATCTTCCAAGCCAAGAGTAAAAAACAAGTTTTGATAGAAAATCATGAAAAAGGAAAGGATAGGGACTAGGGGAACCCACTCAGTCAACAAAAGGGTTAAAGACTAACAGTTGGTAGGAAATTGTAAATCCTCCTCAGAACCAAGTTCATGGATGGCTAGTAGTTTCACTTCCCTTACTTCCACCCCCTCCACCTAAAAGGTATGCACTGCATATCACTTCAGAGGCTTCACATTCCCATTCCACTCAAAATCTAACAAAGAAGATCAAATATCTAACCCAAGAACCTGATCCTAGTAAAGGAAATCGACCTGCCCAATCTATCAATTCTGACCAATTAGTGACCTCTTCACACTATGTTACTTCCCATGCCCAATCCTAGAAAATTGAAAGAAAGCATAAATCCTTCGAAGATATGCATCCTAAATCTTCAACAACAAGTATTAAGGCACTAGAATAGGAATAAATAGAATTCATGAAAGAAACAAAATCACAGGGAAGTGAAAAGAGGCAAACTGYCTCACATAAAAAAATATGACTTCTAGTTTTACAATGTTATTTTGGTGATGAGGACAATTTTTATTTTTATTTTTGGGATAGTAGTATCTTGGATCAGACTAGTTGGTTATCATTTTCATTATCTTCACATCAATTTACTTTTGTACAYATTGGTGATATTTTGATTTTTACCATATTATGAYAGTTTTTCTAGTAAGGCACAAACTAATATATTTATTTTGATAAATATGTTATAATTTGGGAGTCACAAGGAAGTTTACAAATTTTTCATGTGGGATGATTTCAATATGGGTTATGTTGATATTTAAATGGATGTTTTGAAGCATTAAATTGTCTCTATTTTTTAGGAGGGACAAGGAGAAAATTGTTTGAAAAGTTAAAAAGGAATAATTAGGGTGTCTCCACCTATTAGTTAGTATTTATTTATCCTTATAATTAAATATTATTATTATTTTATAAGTTTTTCCCTATTAACTAAAATTAGTTAATAACATAACTAAAAGAAGTTGAACTTCTTAAACTACTTTGAGAATAATAAAGGAAGAGTTCAAGGGACAAGAAAAGGGAGATTGATAGAGATAACAACTCTAATAAGGATCCTTCGGAAGGTGGAAACAAGGAGAGACAAGAAGTATTTATTTTCTGATATACTTCACAAGAGTCAAGGAAGTGTCATTTGTGCCTGTCATTTCAACTTGTTTCAGTTTTGGTTTCACTTGATGATACTAGTGGCCATTGTATGATGTGAAATACCATCGTTGATTGCTAAGAACGTGGTTGGTTGTATTTCATATTTGGATAAATAAAATAAGTTGATGGTTCTGATTCTCATTTGAGTAATTTTTTGTTTCCTTATGAGATCTTTTATTTCTAAAGATATTCAAAAAATGTTCAAAGTTATTTTTTTGTTATATTTTTCATTTTGACATTCTTAAATTAAAAATACATCATTAATTCCAAGAACTTATTTCCTGAGAGTTACTAGAATTTTTTGTAAAAGAGACTATAAATTCAGGGTAATAATCTCGATTATTTTTCTTTAGCCAAACAAAATATGAAAACGTTTGTATTAATATAAATCCATTTTTTCATCAACATGACCATTTCTCCCCCTCTTTGCATGCTCGTTTAACTTTCTCTCCCTTTTTGACATCAATGGAAAAGGGTAACTCCCCTTGACAATCTATATTTCCTCATCTTCATGATTATGATCTTTCTCTTCTGACTTTTTTATTTTTCTCCCCCTTTGACATTAAGGGTAACTCCCTCTAATGATTTCTCTCCCTTTGTTTTCTTTTGTAAAATGTCATGATTTATTTCCTCTCTTCCAATGGTTTTTTTCCATTGGTACTTCATGTTATTATAATCCACTAAAATATATTAAAAGAATTCATGTTAAGGTTCCTTCATCACTTGACTTCAAGTCTTCATGGTTTTTCATCTTCAATACACATACATCAATGACATAATCATTCAACAATATTCTCTTGATAGTATAGCTCCTCCTGATGGTTTATCTCCCCATGTCTTGTTGTACCTTTCATTGTTTTCCTTCCTGTGACTAGCTAGTTCCACCTGTCGATATGCTTTACTTCTGAGTCATATGCTTTACAAAGAGTCCATATTCCTTTCTACAATTCCTTTTGAGCTCATTCCTTCATCCACTATCCTGTATCATCTATGGTTCATGTCAGTTATTGTCTTATAGACCTATCAAATATTTCATGAATTCATTTCTATCCATATGTAATGAAATTGTCCATGAATATGCTACTTAACTGTGTTGGTGACGGAAGTCACTCCTAGATTTTTATCAGGAGCAGAGCCCGACGCCCATCAGTTTTGTGTCATGATTGTTCATATATGGGTGATCAAATGGAAGGAAACTCGAAACAGTAGTGTTCCAACTCTGAAAACAGGCCAGGTATGCATGAGCAAGCGAGGTCTTGCATAAATTTCAGACAATGAGTTGTAGTAAAGGGTGAACAGGCGGAAGACTTATGGAGAAGAGTGCGAAGGTCTGTTATAAACAGCAGGTTCCTAACAGACTGTAGAAGAAGGCATCCCAACACAAGGTCTTCTTGCATTTGAATACAGAGCACAAGAAAATACAATAATGCCACGACAAATCATTTATCATAACATAAATGCAACAATTCGCATGACTCATTCAATCACGAACTTCCTAGCATAAGATGAAAAAATTAGACGGGTAAAGAAGAACTGTCTGTCATAAAACAAGAAATCTCATATACAGATACATAAGCTGGAAACTGAAATAGCTGCTAAGCATTACAATAGGGAGCTCTGCTCAACCATCGATACTTGCAAAAATACAAAGACTGAGTCTATATACTCAGGAAAAATCGCCTCACAGAGGTGTGCCTAGTCACCCCAAGGCTTGGTGTCCCTTCAATCAAACTCGTACCAGTATATTTCTTTAAATGCCACCTTGACTATGCATGGTTCCTGTAAGGAGGGTAGCTGAGCCATTAAGCACCTGGCTAGCGTGCGCAAACTTCTTCGTCGAGCTGAGGACTTTGGCATGGCCTCTCTAAGGAAAATGGTACACAGGACCTATGTGAGCAGATGTCTTGCCAGACTCTCCATTCCCTCATTTAAAGAATGAAAGGAGGCTTCAACTACTCCTTATATTTATTTACTTCAAGCAAAAACCAGGAACGAAATCGTTTCTGATGGCATCTGGAAATCGTGACGATGCTTTCGGTGACTGGACACAACACCTTTAGGCCCCCCCTCCACTTAGCTCTTTTAATTTCTCGGGTTACCGTGGACCGTGACCCTGATTTTATCCCCATAGAGGCTTTCGGCGTTCGTGAATAAGTATGATTGTTCTTTGTGCCTTTGAAGTCACGAGAGGTGAAACGCCGAGATGGCTTAATCCTGCGCCAGGTGTCCTTCTAGATCTGACGGTTCTTAATTCTCTCGACAATACCGTGGGCCCGGGTCACGGACTCTCTCGTCACCTCACGCATCGGAACATAACGAGACTATCCTTTGCGTTTTGGAGTCGCGAGGGGCGACACATCGAAGCGGATTAATCGTGCACCACGTGTCTGTCCAGATCAAACGGCCCGGATAATTTCGCCAGTGTTGTGGGCCCTGCCACCTGTCAACGGTTCGTTCCCCACTGCGAAAGCCTACCACCTGTATCCCACTACAGTATTTAACTTCGTCGGGAAATCATGTATCGGGATATCGCGATTCCCGTTGTCATGTGCTCGGGACTTTCAGTTCCCCGATCCCCGACTCTGTAGGATCTCTCGCCACGTGTCCCTGCTGTCGAATGGTTCTGATCCAGTCGAGAAATCGCGAATCGTGATTCCTTCATGCAAGAGTTTCTTGTCTTCGAAAACTCTGATTCTTCGATGAACTGAACCCCGACTTTCCTCCTCTGCATACTAGGGGTTAATCGCGGTGCAACTTCCCGAGATCTAACGGCTGACGGAATTTCGTCGATCTCCCCTGTAAGATTCTGACCGTTGATTTTCTTTGAGGATGGTTCTCGACTGCTGAAGACAAAACTTTGCCTGCTCGCTTGCTTGACTTGCTACTACAAAAATGGGATTACCTCGTGATATGCTCAGGTACTTCCCGCGCCAACTGCAGACTTGGGTACGCCTAATCCCGAGACAATAAATATCGCTAACATTAGGCTCCATGGGGGGATAGAGTCGTCCCTGTGATGCTCTAAGAACTCATTCCGCAGCTTCAGTGCCTTGTTGTTTGGCTATGGAGTCATTTATTAAGTCGAAACATAAAAATAAAATAAACACAGAAGTAAAAGACAATATTTACAAATAGAGGAGCCATCTAAGGCTCAAATAAAACATTTTTTTAGAAAATTCCCATTCACTGGGCTGTTGAAAACCTCTTCACCCCCCAGATCCTGCAACCCATAGGTGTTGTTGGAGAAAACCTCAGCGATTTTAAAGGGGCCGATCCAGAGGGTGTCGAACTTGTTGTGCTTGCCTTTATCCTGTCTGGGTGCGTCCCACTTAAAGACCAAGTCCCGGATCTCGAACTCCTTTTTCTTGACCTTTCTGCCAAAAGCCTGCTTGATCTTTTGTTGATGAGTATAAGCTGCGTCCCTCACTTGTTCTCTAATCTGCTGCACTTCCACTATCTTATGAATTCTTCTGATCATATGATCTGGTTCTCCCTCATAGTCTTGAAAGAATTTCGCCACAGGTAAGGCGAGCTGAGTAGGGAAAACCGCCTCTTCTCTGTAGAATAGTTGAAATGGCAAAGTGCCCAAAGACTTCTTTGTTGTGACACGATCGTTCCACAGAGAGAACTTCAACTTTGAATCCCAGGCTCTCTTGTTATCCTCTAACAGTCTTTTGATAATCTTTATCAGGCTTTTGTTTGAGGATTCCTCTAAACCATTGCCCTGGGGATAGTAGGGGGTGGAGTGAATTAGCGAGATCTGGAACTGCTCACATAACTTAATTAGAGGTTCAGATTTGAAAGAAGCAGCATTATCAGTGACAATTCTACTGGGACAGCCAAATCGGGCTATGATATCCTCCAGAAAGCTGATAATTACTTTGTGTGATGCGCTTCTGGTGGGGACAACTTCTATCCACTTGGTGAAATAATCTGTTGCAGTCAGGATCCATCTGTGTTGATCACTTGAGGGAGGATGAATCTCTCCGATGAAGTCCAACCCCCACTGTTGAAAAGGTGTCGAAGCTACTATGGGTTTCAGTGGCAGTGATGTGAGTTGTTGCTTTCCTGAGAACTTTTGACATTTGGCGCACGCTCTGATCTCCCTGCAGACATCAGGGAACAATGTGGGCCAATAATACCCCACTCGGAGTATTATGTGGGCTGTAGTCTTCCAGAAATGATGAACTCCGCAAAGGCCACTATGAAAATCAAACGTAACTTTCTGGGCCTCCTGTGGGTCCAGACATCTCAGAAATACCCCTAGAGGGTCTTTCCAGTACAAGGTTTGGTCAATGAGGCAATACCTGACCGCCTTGAGCTTAAGAGCTCTCGCTTTAATTTTTCCCATTCCATCGGGGGGCTTCAACTCCTGTAGAAAATACAAAATGTCATGATACCAGTCACATTCTACCAGCAATAAGGCATCCTGAAAATTCCTGTTGGATGACTCAGCTTGCTCATTGATGAAACTAATCCCTAAGGCTTTGCAGTTGGATTCAGCTAGCAATTTGGATAAACCCTGTCCCTTTACCAACTTGGTGGGATTAATTTCTAGATAGAATTCTAGAATCTTGGCAATCCACTTTCCTCTTTTCCCATCCATGTCGAGCTGTATAAGAATGTCCTTCACAGAGGCCGAAGGGACATATGCAATGATCTTAGAGTGCAAGACATAGACTCTAAAAGCTTTGAGAGCTTTCACCAATGCATAGGCTTGCTTTTCCATGATCTCATACCAGAGTTTTGCGTCTCTTAATTCCCTACTATAGAAGGAAATCGGTTGATCTTGCCCTTGATCATTTTTCTACAACAAAACTGTCGCTACTATATCACAGGAAGCAAAAGAAAATATCAGGAAATCTTTGGAATAATTGGGACTGATTAGCACAGGTGCTTCAGTCAACGCCTTCTTTATTTGGATGAAAGATTCCCTGGGTTCAATGGTCCATTTTACTTCATTTCCCTTCCTGAGCATGGTTGCGATGTGCTTCACCAGCTCGACAAAATTTGAGATGAATCTCCTCAGAAAATTAATCTTCCCCAAAAATGCCTAAACCTCTTTCTTGGATATGGGAAGAGACAGGGTCTGAATTGCTTCTACCCTGCTAGGGTCAATCCTTACTCCCTCCGCTGATACTATATGGCCTAACAGCTTCCCCTCCTTCATAGAAAACAAGGATTTCTTGGGGTTTAAGGATAAGCCATACCTTCGACAATTCATGAAGACCTTTCTCAAGTGGCAGCAGTGCTCCTTATTTGTCTTGGAGAAGACTGTGATATCATCCAGATAGATTACCACAAACTGGTCCTTCTCTCCTATGAACGCTATATCCATAGCTCGCTGAAACGTTGCTCCTGCATTCATCAACCCAAATGGCATTTTGGCATACATGAACGTTCCCCAAGGAGTGGTGAAGGTTGTCTTCTCCCTATCCTCAGGCATGACCGATATCTGATTATAGCTAGAAAACCCATCGATCATGGATATCCTGGAGGCACCAATTACCCTCTGTAGTATGTGTTCCATCTTAGGTAGGGGATAATTGTCTTTCTTTGAGCTTCTGTTGAGGTTCCTGAAATCAACACAGTGTCTGATTTCTCCACTCTTCTTTCTTACTGGGACCAAATTGGCCATCCATTCAGAATATCTCAAGGGGACAATAATTTGGGCATCTAACAATTTCTTCACTTCTTTCTCCATGATAGGTAGCAACATGGGATTTATTTGTCTCAACTTTTGTCTGAATGGTTTAGCCTCTTCCTTTAGTGGGATCTTGTTCTCAATAACAGACGTGTCATAGGTCTTGAGGTCTTCATATGTCCATGCAAACACATCAGCGAACTCCTTTAGCAGCTCAGTATACTCGGCCTTTTGTTCTCTGGTCAAACTTATTGACAATTTGACAAACTTGGGCTTTTCCTGTGAACCAATGTTTCATTCGGTTGTCTCGGTATCTTCATTTAAGACTATGCCCTTTACCGGCACATCATTCCCATTGAGAAATCTTTCTAAAGGGACAAGTCCTCTTGGAATGTGATTACTAGGCAACTGAATGATCTGATGATTAGCAATTTTATTTAAAAATTCCTCAGGACGAGGGTCGCCTTCCAAATCAGGATCTTGGTCAATATGCAAAGAAGAAAATTCATCCATTGATTGGAGAAACCTTTCAAGTTCAGAATCATCCTCAAACACCTTCCAATGCTTGACATTTTCCGGCACCGAGTGCCTATATCTTATATCAACATCATTTTTTATCCTAGGCGGTAGAGGAAATTTGAGCAAACTAGCTGAGACAACTAAAGAATCGGCCAAAGTATTTTCTCCCCTTGGAATGAAAGAAATGTTAAAAGCCAAGAAGAAATTATCAATAAGGTCCCATACTTAATTCCGATAATTCCTGAGCCGGGGATTATGGACGTGATAAGCATTCCTTATCTGCTGAATAATCAACTCAGCATCTCCGAATATGGTTAGCTCTTCAATTCCCATTTCCTTTGCGACCCTTATACCCAGAAAAAGAGCTTCATATTCTGCCACGTTGTTGGTTACTTCGAATTCCATCTTGTATGACAGGCATATGACTTCTTGACAAGGTGATATGAAAACCACTCCAGCGCCAGCTCCTTCGCTAGAAGAAGCTCCATCAAAAAACATTTTCCACACAGAGGAGCTTTGAGGGGAAATCGGATGATCAGGGCTGGGATGTTTTTTGATTAGTAAAGAGCTTTCAGGGGCATTGGTAATATGTAGCAAACTAGACCCTAAGTCGGTGTCAAGTGCAAAGATGGGGTGATTGGTAGGGTCTGCTTCATCACTGACAATATAGGCCAGCTGGGCTTCTCTGTATAATCTCCTTTGTTCCCCTCCGAAGACCGGAATGGTGGCATATGTGAGATCCATCTGTAGTGTCCCTCCTAGTTTTTTGATCCACGATCTAGACAACAACATACCGAACTTGGGAGGAACGTCGGCTACCACAATATCCATGACCACACTTTTCATGGGCAGCTGAAAAAGGGAAACCACCAGGTCTTTGATGACTCCTAGGAACTTCACTCTCCTTGAATCGAAGGAATATAAATCATGATAAGTTCTTGTCACTTCCAGTCCCAATTCTTCCATGACTATTTTTGGCATAAGGTTATGGGAAGCCCCTGAATCCATGAGGCAGTTATGCAACACTTTATCATGTATGTTCAGGGATGTGTAGAAGGGGGGGGATGAGTCATCTCTGTCTTCTACCATGGGGCCTAAGATGACGACTGGATTCTCATCTTGAAGGTTTACTGAGTCAGCAGGGGGCTGGGGGGACTCGGATTGTAGCATCTTGGAGAGGGATCTTTTAAAATCTTCATTTTTTACTAGCTCTGAGAGGGGTACAGGAATTCTAATCTTCTGAATCTCATGTTCAAAATTGAAGAAGGGGGTAGGTTTAGGAGATTCTCTTACCTCAGTGACAGGCTCTTTGGTTGTTGGTGAAGCACTCTGAGTATTCTTTTCTTTAGTTGTGGCTGTTGCAGCTCTAGTAGGTTTTTTTTCTATGAGAGGTTGGTCTGGGTTGTCAAAGTATCCTTCTTTCCTCCTCGATCTGAGATTATATTTGTTAGAAGTGTGACCAGTCTTCTTCTCTTTCCCCAACTCATGAATTTGAGCGCTCATCAGTGATTCTTCGTACGCGAACTGCGTCAAATGAGGAAAAGGGGGAGCTTCCTCAATACAATGAATTTCAGGGCCAAACTCGTCTATCTCCTCTCTCTCCTCATGATCAACTAGGTTATTTTGGAGGGGGGCTTGAACCCTTTGATCTTCTCTGTCCTTTCCCCTTTGTTCCCTTGGGAAGGCCTGAGGCATATTGTTAGTAGGTCGTCTAAAACCTCTATTATCATTGTTTAGGGGACTTCTAGCTGTCTCATCTATCTGCTGGGGCAGTGGTGAGGAACTGGATGAGGAAGCTTCAGGCCTGTTCTTGGATGTACTTCTATCACCTGTGTTTCTAAGTCAGTTTACAGCCAATATGTTAGATTCTACCTCCACGGTCGCATCCTGCATATGGGCCAGCGTAGCATCCCTTCTCTCTCTCAAGAGTAGGCAGAAATCAGGATCAAAAGCGCTGGAATAAGTGATCATTGCATAGGCTTCGGAGGGATTTATCTCAACAGGGATTCTGTTGTACATTTTATTAAACCTCTTGGATAAGTCGGGAACGGACTCTCCTTTCGTTCTCTTCAATGACCCAAACTCTTTCATGTAATATATGAAATCCTTCTTATCTCCCCACTGCCTCAGGAAAGCATTATACAGGGCGTCAATTCCAGCAATGGATCCGGGAGCTAATCCTCTAAACCATTTTCTCACCTCACCATCCAGGCTCTGGAAAAAAACCCTCATCCAGACATCTTCATTTCCAATGTTCAGGTTGTCTGCATAACTATAGAAAGCATCCAGGTTCTCTTCCGCAGTTATGTCCCCTTCCCTGGTGAACTTGGGCATATATTTCAAGTAATCTCCAACAGGGAAAGGATTCGTGGGCTGAGGTAAGATCAAGGGAGCATACCTAGCAGCAACTATGGCGTCCATTCTATTCAGAGGGGGATTAGCACCAACCATAGGAATATTAGGTGGAGGAGAATTTGGAGGCGAAGGATTTCGCGAAGGGGCTACCGAGAATGAATCTCGGAGTGGGGTGGGAAATAGGAGGTGATGCAAGGAACAGGCTACCAAGCTCAAGTCAGCAGGTGCTCCTCCTTATGCAGGAGTGGGGAAATCTTATGTGGTCGTGGGTCTACGCCAAGGTACATCTTCAGAGGAGAGGGGAGTGACAAGGATTTCTCCCTCCAATCCTAGACTAGGAGGGGAAAACTCAGCAGGAACACTCCCAAAGTTCAGGAAACGGGAAACCTCTGAAGAAGGTCTATTAAGAAACTGAGGAGGAGAAAACGAAGTTCTGACAAAAGGGGATGGTGGATTACCTGTTTCGGCGGTGGAAGCCTCTGCTTCAGGGGCCTTTCCTTTTCTGAGAACCACCTCTGGATTGTTTTCAGGTGTAGCTAAGGGAAGCTATGGATGAGACCACGTGTGTCTGCCTCTGAACGCCACAATTAGTAGAGCAGGTTCTCCCCAGCGGAGTCATCACAATGGATTCACCAGGTGCACAACAACAATCTCAATAGTTCTGATATCTGATGCACCTTCATAATTAGCTAATCGTTGTTGTTCTATCCCAGGGAAAATATTCAACTTCGTCCCCGGCAGCGGCGCCAAAAATGTTGGCGATGGAAGTCACTCCTGGATTGCTATCAGGAGCAGAGCCCGACGCCCATCAGTTTTGTGTCACGATTGTTCATAGATGGGTGATCAAATGGAAGGAAACTCGAAACAATAGTGTTCCAACTCTGAAAACAGGCTAGGTATGCATGAGCAAGCGAGGTCTTACGTAAATTTTAGACAGTGAGTTGTAGTAAAGGGTGAACAGGCGGAAGACTTATGGAGAAGAGTGCGAAGGTCTGTTATAAACAACAGGTTCCTAACAGACTGTAGAAGAAGGCATCCCAACACAAGGTCTTCTTGCATTTGAATACAAAGCACCAGAAAATACAATAATGCCACGACAAATCATTTATCATAACAAAAATGAAACAATTCACATGACTCAGTCAATCACGAACTTCCTAGCATAAGATGAAAAACTTAGACGGGTAAAGAAGAACTGTCTGTCATAAAACAAGAAATCTCATATACAGATACATAAGCTGGAAACTGAAATAGCTGCTAAACATTACAATAGGGAGCTCTGCTCAACCATCGATACTTGCAAAAATACAAAGACTGAGTCTATATACTCAGGAAAAATCGCCTCACAGAGGCGTGCCTAGTCACCCCAAGGCTTGATGTCCCTTCGATCAAACTCGTACCAGTATCTTTCTTTAAATGCCACCTTGACTATGCATGGTTCTTGTAAGGAGGGTAGTTGAGCCATTAAGCGCCTGGCTAACGTGCGCAGACTTCTTCATCGAGCTGAGGACTTCGGCATGGCCTCTCTAAGGAAAACAGTACACAGGACCTCTGCGAGCGGACGTCTTGCCAAACTCTCCATTCCCTCATTTAATGAATGAAAGGAGGCTTCAACTACTCCTTATCTTTATTTACTTCAAGCGAAAACCAGGAGTGAAATCGTTTCTGATGGCATCTGGAAATCGTGACGATGCTTTCGACGACTGGACATAACACCTTTAGGCCCCCCCTCCACTTAGCTCTTTTAATTTCTCAGGTTACCATGGACTGTGACCCTGCTTTTATCCCCATAGAGGCTTTCGACGTTCGTGAATAAGGATGATTGTTCTTTGTGCCTTTGAAGTCGCGAGAGGCGAAATGACGAGATGGCTTAATCCTGCGCCAGGTGTCCTTCTAGATCCGACGGTTCTTAATTATCTCGACAATACCGTGGGCCCGGGTCACGGACTCTCCCGTCACCTCGCGCATTGGAACATAACGATACTATCCTTTGCATTTTGGAGTCACGAGGGGTGACACGCCGAAGCGGCTTAATCGCACACCACGTGTCTGTCCAGATCAGACGGCTCGGATAATTTCGCTAGTGTTGTGGGCCCTGCCACCTATCAACGGTCCATTCCCCGCTGCAAAATCCTGCCACCTGTATCCCACTACAGTCTTTAACTCCGTCGGGAAATCGCGTATCGGGATATCGCGATTCCCGTTGTCATGTGCTCGGGACTTTCAGTTCCCCAATCCTCGACTCTGCGGGATCTCTCGCCAAGTGTCCCTACTGTCGGATGGTTCTGATCCAGTCGAGAAATCACAGATCGTGATTCCTTCATGCAAGAGTTTATTGTCTTCGAAAACTTCGATTCTTCGATGAACTGAACCCTGACTTTCCTCCTCTGCATACTAGGGGTTAACCCCGGCGCAACTTCCCGAGATCTAATGGCTGACGAGATTTCGTCGATCTCCCCTGTAAGATTCTGACCATCGATTTTCTTTGAGGATGGTTCTCGACTGCTGAAGACAAAACTTTGCCCGCTCACTTGCTTGACTTGCTGATACAAAAATGGGATTACCTCATGATATGCTCAGGTACTTCCCGCGCCAACTGCAGACTTGGGTACGCCTAATCCCGAGACAATAAATATTGCTAACAAACTGCACATAATGTTGACCCACCAGTCATTGTTGCAACTAATTACCACATATATCTTCTTGTCAATATGAATCAAATATTCTCACAAGTTTTCAACATTATGTAATGAATATATCCCTGATTGAATACATGCTTGGAATCCTCTATGAATCTCTTCCTTAAATAATTTTGAATCCACCTTCCCAAAAAATATAAATGAACACTTCAGACTGTCTGGAAGATAGTTCTCTAATTTGTAATAGCTACTTCTTAGACTCCCCCTCTTCAACATTCACATTACTGGGATTCTCAAACATATATGGCTTAGAAGAATATTGCAAGCAACTCTATAGCATGAGAGGGGTTTTACCCATTGCTATCACTCTGTAAATTTGTTCGGCTGATAAAACAAATGACAGAGGTAATCATTTCAACCAACTTTAGGTTGGATTCTAACCCTTCCAACCAGAGAGGGCTCTCTCAGGAATATATCTATTTAAAACACTTCAAATATTTGGCAATGCGCACATAGAGGTCAGATTCTTCCATAGGGTAAAATTTAAAAGTTAGGAAAAAACAGGAGAGCAGGGCCATTAGGCAATGAGGTCAATTCCTAAAAATGTATGGAGATTTATAAGCTATGTATTCCAGAGGGAACAAAGGAAAAATAAATATGATGTTCAACCAGATAATTAATATGAGATGGCAAAGGAAAATAAAGGAAATACTACTATCAACAAGAGGCGTCTAATAGAGGGAAAATCTCTTGGTATAGTGTTAGAAGAAGAAACATAAAGGCTGGATACCGAAAATAGAGCACCACTTAATGGTGATCTTCTGAAACAGAAACCAATGAACACACGAAAAGTATAATCAATATTAGAAAGAGCATCGACAAGGTGAGTTCTTTCTTTTTCCTAAAGATCATCGCTAGCAGAAAAACACATTCACAAATATGAAATACAAGAAAACATATTGAACATCAACACCATGATGAATCTCGACTATCTAAGAAAACCTTCTCTGCTTATATTAAAATCTATAAGAAATTACAAATGTTTCCTGCTACAAGGGTAGGCCTTTCTCAGGCTAGTCGAACCATTCACTTATCTTTTTAACAGTATATATAGATTAATTACATACAAGATACAAAACGGATCATCTTCTCGAATATTCCAAAAATGGATATCGATCATAGAGGGAGTAACGTACCAAAACTGAACTCCTACTTTATAGGGAACGGTATAAACATAAAACCAATTTTTTTTAGATCTTTACCATGAATGCCACTTGTTTTCATCATCACAAGATTCCCTGAAATATATTCAATTTATCTTGCAATTTATTTCAGGTTTGCAAGCTATTCCTTTAAGGTGTCAAGCCAACCAGGCTAGTTTTCTTCAGTACCTTCGACCATTCCAGCTTTAGTTTCCTTATTTCATCTCTTGTTTCTTTTACCCTTGCCAGCTTGCATGTAGTATCTGTTTGCATATCCATTAATGATCAAATCCTTCATAATATGATTCAATCTGATCTCTTCACCTGATCCTGGTTCATCTGCATATTTTGTGTGAAATTTTGTTGCGAGTATTTTCACAACATGCCTTTCTTTATTCTTAATTGATAGTTTTGTCATACTATTCAAATTTCCCGGTTTGTTGAAGTCCGTTGGATATTTATTCTCCATTTTCTCTACTTTTCTTGGAAATAAGATCCTATTTCTCTCAACTGTACAAGAATTGGACGAATGATTCGATATGTGGTTATCCCTCTCTAGAATAAACGTCAGTTACCTAAAATAGAGTAATTTCACTTGTGTTTTGAGTAATAGTCACCATCAAGTGCTAATCATGAGATATTGATGAAATTCCTTACAGCGATAGCGTCTTATCACATTTGACCATCGATTTCCAATGATGAGTCTTTAAATCGGCTATTTGGCGGTGCTTAGTTGGCATCACACGGATGAATGGTGCCCAAAAAAGTGTCTCGAGATGAGTTGACTAGCTGTTAACTTTTCTTTCCACATGTGACCCTTGGATTTAACACATTTAATGACATTTTACACATGATTTTTGGGTGTGATTGAGTGGTTTCAAGTTCACCCGCTTTTCCCCCTGAAATGCATTTGGTGGGGCCACGTGATCTCGAGACAAAACCATGGTATTATTATCATCCCTCTTTCAAAAAATTAACCTGCATGCTATTTCTCGGCCTGATATGCTCCCTGATCATTGATCTACGGTGCCCATGATCTATGACCCGTTGGGTCCCATCAACTTCACACTTCTGCTATACTTAGCCCTGTCGACTAGATATGGCCCCATCCTCCCCCATCCTCTATCTTATCACACCTCTACACCAATTTAGCCTCTTTCTAAGACCTGAACCTTGGATTCCATATAAAAATTATCATAGTGATAACATGGGATCCAACTGGGGGTGCTATCCTCCATGCGAGGTAGCAAAGAATAGTAAATCATGTGCCTTATTCATTGGATCTTCTTTCACAATAGGTGTGTGCTATACCTTGACTTTTCACCAATGTCTGTTGAAAATTGAAGTCTGCAAACCGCTCTCACTTGGAGGCTGAACACTTGATATACTGCTAACTTATAATTGAACACTTTATTTGGAGACATAAACTTGAAAATGATTGATCTATAATCTTATTCACACCTACCTACCATAACTACTGAAATGAAGTGCCAATCAAGTGAAATCAAAATGCCAATGCAACCATGCCAACATTTTATCCATTACTTGTTTACCTTGCGCATGCTTTCTCAAAAGCCTGTTTACTGATAACCCATTTGAGAATTTATATATGAATTCAAATCTTAAAATTTCAAAAATATTGGGATTGTTTACTATTTCTAACAAAACTGTAAATGTATCTTTCAACACATGAACAAAACAACAATCATGTTTTACTTTTTCCACTACATTCTTGCTTTCATGTGATTTAACCTGTTGATTTCCAGGCTGAAAAATCTGTTGAGACTGTTAGAAATAACAATCTTTTGAATCAGAAGGCAGTGCTGGCTGAAATGAAACCCTGGGTGGAAAGAAATCCATATCTAATATTGGAATTGATTGGCCATCATATTCACCTCTAATCTTACAACCCATCATAAGCTATAAATTCTGATTGTTAAAACTCTCCATATAACATGCCACAGGGTCATGAAACATATGAGAAAATATTTATTTTCGATCAACCAAAACATAAGGAAAGGAAATATTCAAAAGTGTTGGTTTTATTTTCTCTTCTTCTTCAGTCTTAGAACCATAATCTTCAAAGGAATAAAGTAAAACAATGGTTTCTTTATGATATTTCATCATTTCTGATTGAATCATGGCATACACCATTTTATTACCTCCCTGAAACTCTATATCATTTGTTTGTTCATTTCTAAAATTCTCCATAGGTGGGGTCTCATAGCCTTCATACACGTCCAAGGAACTTATAATTTGAACAACTACAACATTCATCGGGGGAGAAAGACAATTTTGAAACACTTTGTTTTGCTAGAAATATATTTGAATATCTTCATCAATTTCAGAAGAAGGCAAATGAATTTGAACAACAACGCTTTTACCATCTTTCTTTGTTTTCTTGTGATTGGCTCTTAACAATTCAAAGGAAGAGAAACATAATGGAAGATAGATTTCATTTGCAAGTCTATTTCTTTCTTCAGATTCAACATCATGCCTCAAGGGTTTCTGATCGGAAACATTATTAACATTTTTCTTGAGCAATTTGAAAGAAGAAAAACATAATGGCAAGGTTCTTACACCTGATTCAAAAATTTATTCATTTTCTTCATTGTTATCATATGCACATTTTTCAATTTCTTTGTATTGTTGAACACACTCATTTTCATATTCACATTTGACCAATGGCTGCAATTTTGAACTGACAAGACCTTCTTCATAACAATTAACGGGGTCATCAAACAAATGAGGATATTGTTGCAATTTCTTGTCAATTTGTTCCAGTGAATCAGTGTGTTTTGGCATCAGAACACATTTCTTGCTTCAATGATTATCTTAGCATTTTCTTTCAAAAATTTAAATGAAGAAAATCATAGAGGTAAAGAATTTCCTTCAGTTGATTCATAACTTTCTTCTTTGTAACTGTAATATGTAAGTTGATTGCCCTCAATACACTACTAAAAAGGAACATTTCCTGATAAAGAACATGTAAATGGTTGTTCCAGGAAGTCAAAATCATAATCATCATAATATTCATCATCTATAGGAAAATCAACAACATATGCAATGTCATCTAACAAGAAAAAGCTTGGGACATCAACCTGTTCCTCAACAAGTTGATTTGCAAACTCATATTCTTGACTGTCTACAAATGAATACATGAAACAATCATCTCCATGCTTATCATGGGGTGGATAAAAAGTTACATAAGTTCCCTCTCTTCCAATAAGTGGAATATAATCCTTTGCAAAATCATTATCATTTAAAACTTCAAGAGGACCTATGATATTATCAATTTTATGCTCAAGACTCCAATCAACTCTTCGTTGTTCATATTCACTTTCATGTCCTGGAGCATTCAACTCCTCATTTCAAATCTATTCACATGCTTGGATATTGTGTTGAATCTCCTGAGCATCATTAAATATTTGTTGTAAGGTCTTAGGTCTTCTTTCCATCGGGATGAAAGACAAATCTGGGTGAAGAGTAGTGTCATACTGGAAAACCTTCTACTGAATGTAAAATCATAATAAATACTAGAAAACCTTCTACTGAATGTATAAATAGTTTCATTTCTTTTCCATTTCAAGGCATATAATTCTATAAGTTGTAGTTCCAGAGATTTCTTCTAGCCCCAAAACTTCGAAAACACACTCTTCAATTCTTCCCATGAGATAATTGTCTCTGGCTACAAATTTTTAAACCATTCTTTGGTATCTCCTTTCAAGTATTGAGAGAAGGCCCTCATACAAACATCATCATGGCCAATCTCAAACAAATATATAAAATTCTCAAACTCTTGGATGTGTTTTTTAGCTGTGATAGCATCGTGTTTCCCATCAAACACATGTAGGTGCTTATAGTGATTTGGAGGAAAATCATGAAGGATGAGAGGTAATTTCAAGGGTTTGTATATATGCTAAGTCTTGGAGGGTGTTGGATCAAGTACAGGAGGTGAAATATCAGCCTTGGTTTCATGAAGCTCATCAACTTGCTCATGGTTATCGCATGGCTCAGATGGGAGATTTTGATCAAAATCGGTGATAAACTGAGGAGATATCTATATAACTTTAAGAGGATATACAATTTCAATATTATCATGACCATAATTTGCATGCAACAGGTGAATAAAACTATGTTTAGCATGTTCAGGAAAGGACAAAAGGTAATTAATAACAAAAAATGCCATGTCTTGGAAAAAAATCAACTTTAGGTACTTGTTTTCTCTCATGATTTCCTTTCATACCTCTTTCAAGGGATCACATCTTCCAGTGGAGTCTCTTAATCTCATTTGAATCTTGAGTGGAGTCGCCAATAAAATTTCCAGGTTATTGAGTCTTTGGGCAGTGGAGTCGCCATGAAAATTTTGAATCCTAGATTCTTGGAAATGGAGTTGCTAGGTGAATGATATACAACATTTCCGTGTCCAAATACTTTTCACCATCAGTACTCAGATCTGAACTTTGTTGTTTCTCCCAGGGAATATTTCACCTTCTCTCCCCAACAACAGCGCCAGAATGTTAGTACTCTGAAAATTTGTTCGACTGATAAAACAAACGACAAAGGTAATTGTTTCAACCAACTTTAGGTTGGATTTTGACCCTTTAAACTAGAGAGGGATCTCTCGGGAATATAGATATTTAAAACACTTCAAATATTTGGCAATGCACACACAGAGGTCATATTATGCCATAGGGTAAAATTTAAAAGTGGTAGGACAAAACAGGAGAGTAGGGCCATTGGGCAATGGGGTCAATTCCTGAAAACGTATGGAGATTTATAAGTTATGTATTCCAGAGGGAACATAGGAAAAATAGGTATGATGTTCAGCCAGATAATTAATATGATATGGCAGAGGGAAATAAAGGAAAGACTACTATCAGCAAGAGGCATCTAATAGAGGGCGAATCTCTTGGTATAGCATTAGAAGAAGAAACATAAATGATGGCTACCAAAAATAGAGCACCACTTAATGGTGAATTCTTAAACATTAAAAAATGAACACACGAAAAGTATAATCAATATGATAAAGAGCACTGGCAAGGTGAGTTGTTTATTTTTCCTAAAGATCATCGCTAGCAGAAAAACACATTCATGAATATTAAATACAAGAAAACATATTGAACATCAACACCGTGATGAATCTTGACTATCTAAGAAAACCTTCTCTGCTTATATTAAAATCCATAAGAAATTACAAAGTTTTCCTGCTACAAGGGCAGGCCTTTCTCCAGCCAGTCAAACCATTCACTTATATTTTTAACAATATATATAGATTAATTACATACAGTATCCAAAACTGATCATCTTCTCCAAGATTTCAAAAATAGATATTGGTCATAGAGGGAGTAACATACCAAAACTGAACTCCTACTTTCTAAGGAACGTTACAAACATAAAACCAATTTTTTTTAGATCTGTACCCTAAATGCCACTTGTCTGCATCGTCACAAGATTCCATGAAATATACTCAATTTAGCTTGCAATTTATTTCAGGTTTGCAAGATCTTCCTTTAAGGTGTCAAGCCAACCAGGCTGGTTTTCTTCGGTACCTTTGACCGTTCCAGCTTTAGTTTCCTTCTTTCGTCTCTTGTTTCTTTTACCCTTTCCATATTGCATGTAGTATCTGTCTTCATATCCATTAATTATCAAATCCTTCATAATAGGATTCAATCTGATTTCTTCACCTGATCCTGGTTCATTTGCAGATTTTGTGTGAAATTTTGTTGCAAGTATTTTCACAACATGCCTTTCTTTCTTCTTAATTGATAGCTTTTTCATACTATTCAAATTTCCTGGTTTGTTGAAGGCCATTGGATATTTCTTCTCCATTTTCTCTGGTTTTCTTGGAAACCATAGCCTATTTCTCTCAATTGTACAAGAATTGGACGAATGATTCGATCTGCGATTATCCCGCTCTAGAATAAAATGTCAATTACCCAAAATAGAGTAATTTCACCTGTGTTTTGAGTAAAAGTCACCATCGAGTGCTAATCATGAGCTATTGATTAAAATCCTTACAGGGATAGAGGCTTATCACATTCGACCATCAATTTCCAATGATGAGCCTTTAAATAGGTTATTTGGCGGTGCTTACTTGGAATCACATGAACGAATTAACTAGTGTCTCGAGATGATTTGACTAGACATCAACTTTCCTTTCGACATGTGACCCTTGTATTTAACACATCTAATGACATTTGACATGTGATTTAAGGTTGTGATTGAGTAGTTTAGAGTTCACCCGCTTTTCCCCTTGAAATGTATCATGTGGCATGACGTGATCTCAAGATGAAACCATGGTATTCTTATCATTCCACTTTCAAAATATTAACCTTCGCCCTATTTCTTGGTCCGATATGCTCCCTGACCATTGATCTACGACGCCCATGATTTGTGACCCGTCGGGTCCCATCAACTTCACACTTCCACTAGACTTAGCCCCGTCTGCTAGATATGGCCCCATCCTCTAGTTTATCACACCTCTACACTTATTTATCCTCTTGCTAAGTCCCAAACCTTGTATTCCATATAAAAATTATCATAGTGATAACACCCATGTCACAAAATGTGTGAAAAGCATTGAACCGAATGTCCAAAAATCCCCCCCTATCATGTGTCGGGTGAGTTCCGAACTCGAGAACTATCTCTCTGATATCATTTGTTGGAAAATGATTTTAGTTATACCAAAACATGCAGGTGTTAATCTCTTCCACAATTGTCAAAATTAGGATCCAAGAGAGGGGGTTAACCCATGTCACGAAACTCATGACAGGTTGATTATCAGTGACAGTGATAGGTTGATTATTAGTGATAATAAACATCATGATTAACAAATCCAGATCCATTCATACAAGTCATATGCCAAGATCACCAATATCATCTCTCAAAACATATGTACAACATCATCAAGATATTCATTCAAACCATGTTCCAATATATACCTCAAGCATGTACCATAACCTCCATAAACCTTGTACAGAGGATATGCCTCAAACATATGTCATATCATTCATGATATGACTCAACCATCTTCCAAAATATGTGCCTCAAACATATTCCATATAATTCATGATATGCCTCAACCATGTACCAAAATATATTCCATAAAACACGTACCATAACCTCCAATATATGCCTTAAGCATATACCATGACCTTAAAGATACAAGCCTCAAAATGTATATAATAACACACCTTTTCATTCCATAAAACATGGTACATTGTATCTCAAACAAACATGGCTTCCTCAACTTCAACATCAACAGAGTAGCACCTTCTTCAAAACGCTTTTTCACAGATCCATGATTCATACACTGTCAACCCATGAACATTGACACTTTGCCTCACTGTGACCCACGTACATTTGTGCCTTTCTCCAATGCAACCCATAGATAACCTCAGAAATATGTGCCTTTCTCCATTGCAACCTGTGGATAACCTTAGAAAGTTAGTTCAGTCACATTTGTACTCCTTTCTCTCCTCGACCTCCTTTCTTCTAGGCTATATTTACTTTGTTGAGATCACCAATCCTCCTAGCACAAGTGTAGACCCACTTATGCTAGATCCATACCATAAACACACACTTGGATGGATGAACATATGAGAGTTTCTTGATGTGTATTTATAATTTTCCAAGTACCTCCCTTTATTAACTTCAGGGACGACCAATAACTTCTTAGTTGCAACAACTTTTCTCCTTTAATTAATTTTGGGGCTGACTTGTAACTTCTTGACCTAAAATCTAGGGATTCTTAACCATACATCAGGGCTTAAACTTTAAGAGGGCATAAATTCTCAACCATAAGGAACCATGTGACTTACAACCTACCATTGGAAATGGAATGATGATGACTATACATCTACATGCGTTTTTCACGTATTTGCAATGTCTTTCATCCTCTTTTTTCTCAAACAAATTCAAGCTTCATGACCAACCTCTAGGGCTTCTAAACCACTTAACCACTTAGATATATTTCCAAGTATTCTTGTAGACTTCTTCAATGTGTCTTCCCCCGACGTCCATTCTTAAAGCTATGCCATAAGGAGACCACTTTAGAGACTTCTCCAAATACACCCATCACTTCCATATGCTTCACCACTTGCTTTGGGTATTCTTCTAGATTTTACATCAAAGACAACCAACTTTCCAACAATACCCCCCTTTGGATTTGATGGAAACACTCATACTCCACCTGTGACCATTTCCCCCCCTATCTGCATGCTTGTTGAAATTTCTCTCCCCCTTTTACATCAATGGCAAAGGGTAACTCCCTTTGACAAACTCTCTCTCCCCATCTTCATGCTTCTGATATTTATCTTTTTCTTTTATTCTTTTTCTCCCCCTTTGGTATTAATGGTAACTCCCTTTGATGGTTTCTCTCCTCTTGTCTTCTTTTTCAATATGCCATGCTTTCTTTCCTCTCTTTTGGTGTTTTTGTTTTCCATTGGTACTTCTTGTTACTGTAATCTATTGACGTATATTAAAATCATTCATGTTAAGGTTCCTTCATCACTTGACTTCAATTCTTCATGGATTGTCATCTTCACTACACTAACATCAATGATATAATCATTCAAAAATATTCTCTTGATAATATATCTCCCCCTTTCTTTATTTGCATTTCACTACTTTCCTTCCTGTGACTAGTTGGTTCCACCTGTCAATATCCTTTACTTTTGAGCAATATGTTTTACAACAAATATATCTTCCTTTATAAAATTCCTTTTGAGATCATGATTTCATCCACTTTCATGTATCATCTCTAGTTCATGTCAAGTATTGTCTTCTAGACCTGTCAAATATCTCTTGAATTTATTTGTGTCCATATGTAACAAAATTGTTGACCCATCTGTCACTTCTGAAATTGATTACCGCGTATCTCTTCTTCTCAATCTTAATCAAATATGCTCACAAGTTTTCAACATTATGTAATGATCAATATATCCCTTATTGAATACATGCTTGGAATCTTCTATGAATCGTTGCCTCAAATCATTCTGAATCTTCCTTCCCAAAAAATACAAATGAACACTTCAAACTATATGAAAGATAGGTCACTAATATGTAACAATTTTTGCTTAGACTCCCCCTCTTCAACATTCACATTATAGAGAGTCTCCAAGCCTCAAACATATGTCATATAATTCATGATATAACTCAACCATGTACCAAAATATATGAAATAAATCATGTACCATAACCTCCAAGATATGTCTTAAGTATATACCATGACCTTCAAGATACAAGCCTCAAAATGTATAGAATAACATACCTTTTAATTTTGTAAAACCCAGTACATCAGATATTAGACCAACAAGCCTACCTCAAATTTAACATTAAGAGAGTAGCACCTTATTCAAAACTCTTTTTCATAGATCCGCAAGTCATACATTGTCAACCCATGGGCATCCATGCTTTGCCTCATTGTGACCCATGTACATCCACTCCTTTCTCCACTACAACCCATATATAACCTCATAAATAGGTTCATTTCTCCACTACATCTCGTGGATAACCATAGAAATATAGTTCAGTCACCTTCGTAATCCTTTCTCTCCTCGACCTCCTTTCTCCTAGGCCATATTTTCTTTGTTGAGATCGCCAATCCTCTTGGAACAAGTGTAGACCCACTTATGTCAGCTCCATACCATAAACACACACTTGGTTGGATTACAAAAGGAGAGGTTATTGATGTGTATTTATACTTTTCCAAGTACCTCTCTTGCTTAAATTTATGGCTGACCTGTAACTTCTTATTTGCAACATGTTTTCTCCTTAATTTAATTTTGGGGCCGACTTGTAACTTCTTGACCTTGAATCCAAGGCTTCATGACCATACTTTGGGTCTTAAAATTTAAGAGGGCATAACTTCTCCACCATTAGGAAACACATGCGTATCACATTCCCTTAGAAATGACATGACGAGGTTTATCCATATATGAGGGTTTTTCATGCAATTTGCAATGTCCTTCATCCTTGTTTTCCTTAAACAATTTTAGGCTTCATGAGCACACCTCCATGGCTTCTAAACCACTTAACCACTTAACCATATTTTCATGGATTATTGTAGACTTCTTCAAAGTGTCTTCCCGTGAAGGCCTTTCTTAAATCTATGCCATAAGGGGACCACTTTGGAGACTTCTTCAAATATACCCATCACTTCTATATGCTTCCCAACTTACTTCAGGGATTCTTCTAGGTTTGACCAGGGTTGAAATCAATGACAACTAACATTCCAAAAATATCCCCCTACATAATTGATGACAACACTCATACTCCACATGTCTTCATTGCTCCCTCTGTCTACATTCTTGTTGAACTTTCTCTCCACCTTTGACATCAATGGAAAAGGGTAACTCCCTTGACAATGTCTCTCTCATCGTCTTCATGATTTTGATCTTTCTCTTCTACTTTTGTTCTTTTTCTCTCCATTTGACATTAATGGTAACTACCTCTAACGATTTATCTCCCTATGTCTTATTTTTCAAGATGGTGTTCTTTATTTCCTCTCTTCTAGTGATTTTTTTCCATTGGTACTTCATGTTAATGTAATCTACTGACGTATATTAAAATCATTCATGTTAAGGTTCCTTCATCACTTGACTTAAATTCTTCATGTCTTGTCACATTCACTGCACTGACATCAATGAAATAATAATTCAAAAATATTCTCTTAACAATATATCTTCTCTTGATGGTTTTTCTCCCCCTTTCTTGTTGTTCCTTTCACTTCTTTCCTTCCTATGACTAGATGGTTCCACCTATCAATATGCTTTACTTCTTAGTCATATTATTTACAATGAATCCATATTAATTTCTGCAATTCCTTCTAATCTCATGATTTCATCCACTGTCATGTATCCTCTTTGTTTCATGTTAGGTATTGTCTTCTAGACTTGTCCAATATATCATGAATTCATTTTTTTTCCATATGTCATGAAATTGTCCATGACTTTACTACTTAACTGCATGTAATGTTGACCCATCTGTCACTATTTCAACTGATTACCACATATATTTGCTTCTCAATATGAATCAAATATGTTCATAAGTCTAATACATTTGTTAATGAATATATCCTTACTTGAATGCATGCTTTGAATCTGCTATGAATCTCTTCCTCGAATCATTCTAAATATGCCTTCCAAAAACTGCAAATGAACACTTCAGATTGTCTAAAAACTAGTTCTCTAATATGTAACAGTTGTTTCTTATACTCCCCCTCTTCAACATTCACATTACTCGGAGTCTCCAATGCAAATGGCTTAGAATAATATTTCAAGATGCTTTGTAGTAGGATCATCATTATGAATCTCGACATCTTCCTCTTTGCATTTATATTTGTCATGCAACTCTATAAATCATGTGAGTATGATCTCTAGGAGTTCTTCATTCACCTACTCTTCTTGTTCTTTCTTTCTTATCCAAACCTTCTTATACTTGATATCATTTTTTTCCTTCATGGAATACTTCATCATGCTTCTACAATCACGAGTTATGTGTCTATAGTTGTGGAATTTGTAACATTCAATATTGAAGTGGCCCACATAAACGTTTATTGCTTGAACTTTTCTTCCATATGCTCTGCAATCGACAACTTTATGTCCAAAGTTATTACAAGTAAAAAAATGACCAAGAAATAAACTTTAATACTTGAGAGCCAATGATCCTCTCTGTGATGTAGTCCTTTTGAATTCATGCCTTAGCTAATCAAGATCCTCTCTTATGTTGTTTTCTTCACAATAATTGAAGCTTCTTTGATTCCTGGAGGTAAAAGATCTTCTTGCAAATACAATTCATCTACATTCATTCCTCTCCATTGATGATTGTTGATTTTGCGTTCCTCTGGTCGGTTGATCTCATTCCATTACCTGAATATTCTCCTTTGAAGGCTTGGGACTTATGTCGGCTTCTTCATAAGTCTTTTTTTATTCTTCTTTTGTCATGGAGCTTGAACCCTTCTCAAAATGAATTTTATTGTATCCTAGTATAGACTTATCATAACATGGACTTTGACTGTTGAGAATGTCTTCTAGCATTTGGGAGATTTTCAAGTTCTTATTGAGCTTGTTGACTTCAACCCTCAATGACACGACTTTTCCTTCAAGCTTCTTACAATATTATTTTTTATTTATCATCTGGATATTCATTACTTCTTTCATTCTCTTTGCTTCTTCAAGTTGGGTTTTCAAGGATATGATATCTTCTTCAAGTCTTATTTCTTGTTGACTAAATTCTACTTTAATCCTATTTGAGTCTTTAGGTCTTTCCTTAAAATGAATTGTCAAAATATTTTCTCTCTTTTCTGCTTCTTTTACCTTAGTTTTTAAATGAGCAACTTCTTTGGGATTTTGAGAACTCTCCTTTAGTTTGATCAATTCTTCCTTGAATGAATTTATTTTCTTCCTTTCTCTTTTTATCTCACTTAAGGTGCTAATTAGTTTTTCTTCAAGATCTACTTCACCTTATTCATAATCTTCATCATGTCCTTTCTAATTTTCCATTTCCATGAAGAGTGCTCTTTCCGAGTCTCTGTCACTATCATCATCTGTTTGTTTGGGTGTTGGAACTAACAATATAAGTGAGTTCAATGATGTATTCAGACTGATGAAGTATGCTCTTGGTTAGGATGTGCTAAAATTGCAGGTACTTGATGTTTCCAAACTAGTCATAGACTAGATGTTGGGTGTTGTACATATCACGAACAATTCTCTTGTTAATATTGGTCGGATACGAAAAATAATTTCACAAACATTTCAAGTGATTTCCTTCAAGCATATTTTTAGACACTTAAATGCCCAGGTGGACTCTCTTTCCAAGGAATCTTTAGTTGGGTTGTGTCTGAAAACTTTTTGATACTGAAATAATTCATCTCTGGAAATATTATCCATAGAAGTTCAATTCCTTTTTATGATCATTAGTGGCTCAAGTATTTGGTTTTAGATATTGTACTTTGACTTAGTGAATCCTTGTTTGTTGTGTGTTGTTTTTAATTACATGTATTTATAGTTATAAAGAAGGATTAGTGAAATTCTATTATATTTCACTAATCCTACTTTATAAATATAAATACATGTAATTAAAAACAACACACAACAAACAAGGATTCACTAAGTCAAAGGACAATATCTAAAACCAAATACTTGAGCCACTAATGATCATAAAAGGAACTAAACTT
>ML834434.1:156779-175588 GCA_009831015.1 Picea engelmannii
ATCTGCATGATTTTTGAACTTTCTCTCCCCCTTTGTGACGCAGACCCCCAATCCTCAGATCAAGGTCCGCATAGGATCTTTCAACTTCAGCCCCTTAGAATCTGACTGGCTCTTTTATTTCCTCTCGGAAATTCTTTACACACACAACAACAATGTTTTTCCATGGGTCCTTATGAGTATGCCCGTGTGAACCAACACAAAGCACCACTCAACTCCCCTGACCACAATAAATTGATTGTGCCTTTTTTTCTTATCGGGACCTTCCTTTTCGGGATTTCGGGTTTCACGATTTCGCGAATCCTCTTGTCGAGGTTCTCGACCTTTCCACCTTCTGAAACCCGAAATGTCGATTTTCCCAAAATTCTTGACCTGTCCTCCTACACAGCTATATCGTGTTTCATGACTTCGGGAGTTCCAAAACAAGGAATCTTGAGCTCTTGTCTTCACAACTGCCGAAATGCTAAAACCCAAAATGTTCAACAAGAGACTGGCTTCTATCGGAACTTTTCGCCTTTTCGGGGTTTCGGGCTTCGCAATTTCGCGAGTCCTCATGTAAGGCATCCGAATATCTAACATCCACAAACCCCAAAATCCGAAACAATATATCCAACGGGATCAATGGCTATAAGCCTCCCTTCGATTCGATGGCCCACATGATTTCAGACTTTCGGGTACCGGGAGTCCAAGACTCTTGATCCCAGAACGTTGTCCTCTCAGGTTCCTGAACCCCAAAACACAGAATTGTCGAAACGCCACTTCACACTATTTTGTGTTTTGCAATTTTAGGGGTTCTCATGTGAAGTGTCCCTAATTCTTGTCAATGGGAATGTCGAAATCCCAATTCCTGAAATGTCGAATTTCCAAAACTCTCCTCCAAAGGTATTTCGCGTTTCCCGATTTCAGAGCTTCTGATGTGGAGCACTCTAGTCCTTGTCAATAGGAATGTCGAAATTCTGAAATTCATCCTAGACTATTATTTTCGCGATTCGGGAGTTAGAGTGACCAAGGGTTTTTGGAATTACACTCCGAACTCACAAATCCCGAATTTCTAAAATAATATGACACTCCAGTAGATCACAATCAACGGTCCATGTTGACTCCTATTACCAGAGTGATGGATTCGTCCATCCTTATCCACCTTGTAACTTCTTTGGATCTTACATTTCTCGTGATTTCAGGAGTTCTCCTCAGAGAATTTCGACCGCTCGTTTTCTTCCTTGACAGCTCCTTCGAAATGAACCAGTGTTCTTATACTAGAACTCAGATCCTGCGAAATGAATTCGACTCTGCCCTTTGAACACTTCAAAGGCGTTAAACCTTCTGAGATTTTATCTGACAACTTCAAATCACAAAAGAACTCCTACACGCACTCCTTGTGGAAAATCCTTCAAATAATTCTAGGTATTTGAACTCATGACTCTGTGCACTTTCTCTGCAACAATAGTCCTTCAATCTCTCAACCTTAGTTGATAAGTTCTAAGGTCTCGATCAACCTACGCACACCTTGCACAACTTCTGTGCTTGTCTTGCACTTCTGCTGAAATGATAACAATGGTATCCCTCCTGAGCTTTCAAATATAAACTATGAGCCTTCATCAATGCACTCCTTGTGGACGTTTCACTACACTCCTTGCAGGAACTTCTCACTCAGGATGAGAAACAATTGAAACTCATTTCCTCTCTCTCTCAGAATTTAAACATTCAACATAAAAACATACATTCACACACAACATAATAACAAATGCATGACAGAGAGAGTAAGAAACTGTAAGCAAACCATTCAACATGTATACACAAAAAACATCATAACACCATGAGTCTAAATCAAAGCTTCATATATTAATTCAAGCTTCTATGCATGGGTTCTCCTCTACAACTCTTCTACTACAACTCTCTTCTTATCTATGCTAATGTGCTTAATTGATCTAATTTTGATTGATACAATGATACAAAGATGAGGGTGTCTATAGTCGTTTTCCCTCTTGTTCCTAAAACTGTCTAATCAGAAATTTAAATCTACCTACTTTCATTAACTATGCATAAATGCCTCTACATTCTACAGATGAGAGTGAATCGCTCATGATCTGTTTACAATACACAAGTATTCTTCCCTTTAACCATTACATTAATGCTTCAAAAACATTTCCAAAACATGCAAAATGTGTGTTTCACTTTCTAGCTATCTTCTTCCTTCATGCTCTCTTGGTTGGCTGCTTGCGATGTTTCTGCATCATACTCCCTTGCTTGAAAATTTTCATGAACTCCTGTTCATGAGCTCATGCATGATTTGTCCATTCTTCTGAATTTCTGCTTCATATTGCCAACTGGCATCTTCAACTAGATGTCCCTTCAATTTGACCAAGTATTCAAAATACTCTTTCCTCCTAGTCCTCTGGTTGATTCTCTTGTCAAGTATACTTTCCATCTGTGGCTTTTCAGCTATAGGAATTTGTTTAGTCCACTAAACCTCTGTCTGTTTATTCTCTACTCCTACTTCTTCAGCTCTGTAAGGGTAAAAATCCACAACATTGAATATCGGTGAAATTCTGATCCCATCAGGTAATTCAATCTCATATGTGTTTTCTGCAAACTTCTTCATGACCTTGCATGGTCCAATCTTCTTCATTTTCATTTTGTTATATGTTCCCCTTGGAAACCTTTCTTTCCTCAGATGTGAAAGAATCAGATCACCAACTTCAAACTGAAGTTCTCACCTTTGTTGATCTACTCTGTGTTTATACTCTTGACTCGAATTTTGAAAACGTTCCCTCACTTGCTTGTGAAGTTCCTTCATTGTCTCTGCAAAATCCTCTGCACTAGCACTTCTGAATTAAGTTTGTTCCATATATTTTAATTTAGAAAATCCCCTTGGCTGCATTCTATATATGATTTGGAATGGACTCTACCATGTGCTTCTATTGATTGAATCATTATAAGAAAATTCTGCTTGTGGTAGAATGTGATCCCACTGACTATGGTGTTCAGTCACTAGGCTCCTCAGTAAATCTCCCAAGCTCCTGTTCACAACTTCTATCTTCCCATCCATCTGAGGGTGATATTTTGAGCTAAATGACAAGCTTGTCCCCAACTTCTTCCATAAATTCCTCCATAAATGTCCTACGAACTTGGTATCTCGATCTAAAACTATACTCCTTGGTAAGCCGTGAAGTCTGATGACTTCTTTGAAAAACAGATTCGCAATATGAGTTGTGTCGCTGGTTTTCTGACATGGTATAAAATGTGTCATCTTTGAAAATTTGTCTACCACCACAAAGATTGAATCAAATCCTCTTTGCATTCTTGGCAGCCCCAATATAAAATCCATGCTCATTGTGTCCCACGACCTCTCTAGTATGGGTAATGGCTGGTATAACCCCGTGTTTTTCCTTTTTCCTTTTGTGTGCTGACAAATTCTACATCTGTCCACAAATATTTTGACATATGTCCTCATCCCTGGCCAAAAATATGATCCATTTAATTTCGAGAACATTTTTTCATGACCAAAATGTCTGGCCAATCCTCCACTGTGTTTTTGTTTCAATAGATTCTCCCTCATGGAGCATTTTGGAATACATAATTGATTGTTTCTTAATAATAATCCATCTTGGATCATATATTCGGTCCACTGGCTTCTGTCCCTGAGAATTGGATTCTCAGATGCCTCATACGCTTCCCTAAAATCTGGGTCATCCTTGTACATTTCTTTGAGGTTATTAAAATCCAAAGTTTTGACTCTAAATTCCTGCATAAGCAAACATTTCCTGCTCAAAGCATCAACAACTTTGTTAGCAGTTCTAGAAATAGGTTTAATTACAAAAGTAAAATTATGCATGTATTCAACCCATTTTGCATGCTTTTGGTTCAAATTTTCCTATTGAGTCACGAATTGTAAGGCATGATTATCACTGTACAAAACAAACTCTTTAGGAACCAAATAATGTCTCCATTTATTCAGCGATTGTATGACTGCATAAAATTCTTTGTCATATGTGGAGTACTTAACCTTTGATTCATTTAGTTTCTCATTGAAGTACGTGACCGACATGTCATCTTGGCTCAAGACCGCTCCAATTGCAAATCCACTGGCGTCACACTTAACCTGAAATGTCTTACTAAAATCTGGCAGCACCAGAATTAGGTGTTCAGTAATCCTTTTCTTCAGCAAATTGAAACTTTTTTTTTCTTCCTCTGTCCAATGAAAATATTTATGTCTTTTCTTTACTGTGTCCATCATTGGTGTGCTAATCCCACTGAAATTTTGAATGAATTTCCTGTAGAAACTAGCTAAACCATGGAAGCTTCGAACTTCAAACACACTCTTCGGTGATGACTAATTCTTAATTGCCTCCACTTTATCTGGATCCATTTTCAGCTTATCTACAGAGATAAAAAACCCCAAATAAATGAGTTATGTCCTCATGATTGTCAATTTCTTCATGTTTATCAGCAACTTCTCTTGCTATAATCTTCTCATCACTGTAGCTAAATGTTTCAAGTGTTTTGTTTTGGTCTTGCTGAAGATTAATATATCATCCAGATATACAATGATGAAATTCCCGATAAACTCTTTCAGGACTTCATTCATCAATCTCATGAAAGTATTGGGTGCATTTGTTAAGCCAAATGGAATAATAAGCCATTCATACAACCCCTCATTCGTCTTGAATGTTGTCTTCCATTCCTCACCTTCTCTCATACAAATTTGATGATATCCACTTTTCAAATCAATCTTTGAAAAAACATTTGCTCCACTGAAGCAATCCATCAAATCATCCATCCTTGGCAATGGAAATCTGTAGCTGATGGTAATATTATTGATTTCCCTCGAGTCTGTACACATTCTCCAACCTCCATCTTTATTTGGGTTGAGCACTATTGGAACAATGCATGGACTCAAGCTTTCTCGAATAAACCCTTTGTCCATTAAGTCCTGGACTTGTCTCTTGACCTCTTCATTCTTCTGTGGCATCAATCTGTACACTTCTTTTTTTGGTAAACTATCTCCAGGTATAAGATCGATGTGATGACTTATACTTATGCTCGGTGGCAACGAACAAGGTAGTTCATCCACTACTATATCAGCAAACTCTTCCAGCAACTTCTGGATTTCCTCTGGTAAATCATCCATTCTTGTACTAGTTAAAACAATTCTAGGCTTCCTAACCACAATGAATTGTGTATATTCCTTCTTCTTAACCTCCTTAATAAGTTCCTTCCCACTCATGAGAAGTACAATGTCGTTCACTTCTGGTTTCATTTCTTTATCCTTAATTGGCAGCAACGTGTGAGTTCTCCCATTCTTCTCCAGGGTGTATGTGTTCTTTCTCCCATCATGAATCACATTCCTATCATATTTCCACAGTCTACCCAGCAATAGATGACAAACATCCATGGGAATGACATCACATAGTATTTCATCCTTATATCCTCCTATTTTAAATTCAACTAAACATTGTTTAGTGACATTTACCTAATGTCCTTTTTGTAACCATGAAACTATGTATGGGCTTGGATGTTCAATAGTATCCAGCTCCAACTTTTCTACCATCTCTGTAGAAATGAGATTGTCTGTGTTACCACTGTCCACGATAACTTTGCATACCCTATCTTTGGTCTTGCAAGAAGTCCGAAAAAGTCTGTTCCTTTGGAATGGGTTCTCCACCTTCTTCTCTAGCGTTAGGAGATCTTTTCTCATCATCAGTGATCTTTCGCCCTCAGCATTTTCTGCCTCAACATTCCATCCTTGTGCTTTGGAAATGTGAGTTTCACCTCCTTTTTTCTTTCTATCTAGACATTCATAGGATTTGTGTCCATTTTTTCCACAGGTAAAGAATTTTATTTCTCCACCTCTGCCTCTTCCTCTTCCTCTGGTTCGAGGAAAAACATTCTTATCAGCATACTTCCCTCTCTGTGAGTTTCCACCTCTCTCATGTTGAGTCTAAGGTTTCTTCCACTCTTCTTTAGGTTTTTGATTCCTGTCTTAGGAAATTGTTTTGCCTTCGACTTGACTTCTGCCTCGGCCTATCTGACCTTACTTTCGGCTCAACTTCTCTTCAGCTTTCAGAGCCATCTGATAAGAATCTTCTACATTCCTAAGGGTCATCATGCTCATCTCGTCCTGAATATCATATCTTAGACCATTCATGTACCTGGAAACCTTTTCATCATCGCTTTCCCGATGACCTACCCTAATGTTTATCTTGTAGAATTCCTCAGTGTATTCCTTCACTGAACTCAACTTCTGTCTCAAATTATGCATTCTTCGAAACAGAGTAATTTGATAGTCCTTGGGTATGATTTTGGCTTTCATCTTCGCAACCATTCAATCCCAACTCTTGATTTTCTGCTTGCCTTTGCAGCGTCTGTCAGCCTGTAGTTCATCCCACCATAATGTTGCAAGCCCTTTAAGCCTTATAACAACATGTTTAACCTTTTTGTCTTCCTCAACATCTTCATAGTCAAAATATTTATCCAGAGCTCTAATCCAGTCTAGAAGCTCTTTAACATCCAGGTTTCCCTCATACATTGGAATCTCCATTTTTGCCCTGGCACCTATCCTTGCAACAGCCCTGAATAGGCATTCATCTGTTGCATCTTCAGCTGCAACTTCTTGTCCTTCATGTCCAGCTTCATCTTCACTGTCAGCCTCGTTGATATCAATAGCATTTATTGTGTGCCTCTATGTTGTCTCCATGGCATCAAGCCTAGCACGTAGTTCGTGCATTTCTCTTTCCACTACTAGATCAAGCATTGGCTTGTCTCTTCTTCTCAGCAGCATGGCTGAAAATATTTTCTTCCTTCCTCTGCTACAGAAAACAAAGAAAATTTTCTATGCTTTGATACCACTTCTGATGCAGACCCCCAATCCTCAGATCGAGGTCCGCACAGGATCTTTCAATTTCGGCCCCTTAGAGTCTGACTGGCTCTTTTATTTCCTCTCGAAAATTCTTTACACACACAACAACAATGTTTTTCCACAGGTCTTTATGAGTATGCCTGTCTGAACCAACACAAAGCACCACTCAACTCCCCTGACCACAATAAATTGATCGTGCCTTTATTTCTTATCGGGACCTTCCTTTTCTTTCCTTTTCGGGATTTCGGGTTTCACGATTTCATGAATCCTCTTGTCGAGGTTCTCAACCTTTCCACCTTCCGAAATCCGAAATGTCGATTTTCCCAAAATTCTTGACCCATCCTCCTACACGGCTATATTGCATTTTGCGACTTCAAGAGTTCCAGAACAAGGAATCCTGACCTCTTGTCTTCACAACTGCCAAAATGCCAAAACTCGAAACGTTCAGCAAGAGACTGGCTTCTATCGAAACTTTTCACCTTTTCGGGGTTTCGAACTTTGCAATTTCGCGAGTCCTGATGTAAGGCTTCTGGCTCTCTAACCTCCACAAACCCCAAACTCTGAAATAATATATCCAATGGTATAAATGGCTATAAGCCTCCCTTCGATTCGACGACCCACGTGATTTCAGACTTTCAGGTACCGGGAGTCCAAGACTCTTGATCCCAAAACATTGTCCTCTCGGGTTCCCGAACCCCGAAACGCCGAATTTCCGAAACACCACTTCACACTATTTCGCATTTCACAATTTAAGGGGTTCTCATGTGAAGTGCCCCGAATTCTTGTCAACGGAAATGTCAAAATATTGATTCCCGAAATGTCGAATTGATGAAACGCTCCTCCAAAGGTATTTCGTGTTTCACAATTTCCGAAATTTGTCCTAGACTATTCTTTTTGCGATTCGGGAGTTAGAGTGACCAAGGGTTTTTGGAATTACACTCCGGACTCACAAATCCTGAATTTCTGAAATAATCTGATGCTCCAACAGATCACGATCAACTATCCACATTGACTCCTATTACCAGAGTGATGGATTCATCCCTCCTTATCCACCTTTTAACTTCTCTGGATCTTATGGTTCTCGTGATTTTGGGAGTTCTCCTCGGAGAATTCTGACCGCTCGATTTCTTCCTTGACAGCTCCTTCAAAATGAACTAGTGTTCTTATACTAGAACTCAGATCCTATGAAATGACTTCGACTCCCCCCTTTGAACACTTCAAAGGCGTTAACCCTTCTGATCTTTTCTCTGACAACTTCAAATCACAAAAGAACTCCTTCATGCACTACTTGCGGAAAATCCTTCAAATACTTCTGGGTATTTGAACTCACGACTCAGTGCACTTTCTCTGCAACAACAGTCCTTCAATCTCTCAACCTTAGTTGATAAGTTCTAAGGTCTCGATCAACCTGCGCACACCTTGCATGACTTATGTTCTTATCTTGCACTTCTCCTAAAACGAGAACAATGGTATTCCTCCTAATCTTTCATAGATAAACTCCGAGCCTTCGTCAACGCACTCCTTGTGGACGTTTCACTGCACTCCTTGCAGGAACTTCTCACTCAGGATGAGAAACAATTGAAACTCATTTCCTCTCTCTCAGAATTTAAACGTTCAACATGAAAACATACATTCACACACAACATAATAACAAATGCATGATAGAGAGAGTAAGAAAATGTATGCAGACCATTCATCATGTATACACAGAAAACATCATAACACCATGAGTCTAAATCAAAGCTTCATATATTAATTCAAGCTTTTGTGCATGGGTTCTCCTCTATAGCTCTTCTACTACAACTCTCTTCTTCTCTATGATAATGTGCTTAATTGATATAATTCTAATTGATACAATGATACAAAGATGAGGGTGTCTATAGTTGTTTTCCCTCCTGTTCCTAAAACTATCTAATCTGGAATTTAAATCTACCTACTTTCATTAACTATGCATAAATGCCTCTACATTCTACAGATGAGAGCAAATCTCGCATGATTTGTTTACAATACGCAAGTACGCTTCCCTTTAACCATTACATTAATGCTTCAAAAACATTTCCAAAACATGCAAAATGTGTGTTGCACTTTCCAGATGTCTTCTGCCTTCATGCTCACTTGACTGGTTGCTTGCAATGCTCTTGCATCACTTTGACATCAATGGAAAAGCGTAAATCCACCTGACAAACTCTCTCTCCTTGTATTCATGCTTCTGATATGTTTGTTTTGTTTTTGTTCTTTTTCTCCCCCTTTGACATTAAGGGTAACTCCCCTCCCCCCTGTCTTAGTTTGCAAGATGTCAGGCTTTATGTCCTCTCTTCCAATGCTTTTTGTCCATTTGTACTTCATGTTACTGTAATTTATTGATGTATATTAAAATCATTCATGTTAAGGTTCCTTCATCACTTGACTTCAATTATTCATGGTTTGTCATCTTCAATACACTGACATCAATGACATAATCATTCAAAAATATTATCTTGATAGTATATATCCTCCTTATGGTTTCTCTCCACCTGTCTTTATCTACCTTTCACTGCTTTCCTTCATGTGACTAGTTGGTTCCACCTGTAAATATCCTTTACTTATGAGAAATATGTTTTACAACGAGTCCATCTTCCTTTTTGAGCTCATGATTACATCCAATGTCATGTATCCTCTCTTTTCCATGTTAGGTATTATCTTCTAGACCTTTCAAATATCTATTGAATTAATTTTTGTCCATATGTAACGAAAATTTCCACGACTCTGCTACTTAACTTCACATTATGTTGACCCATCTATCACTACTGCAATTGATGAACACATATCTCTGCTTCTCAAGTTGAGTAAAATATACTCACAATTCTGCAACATTCTATAATGAATATATCATTTCTTAAATACATGCTTGGAATCTTCTATGAATCTCTACCTCAAATCATTCTGAATTTTCCTTACCAAAAACTGCAAACGAACACTTCATACTATCCAAAAGATAGTTCGCTAATATGTAACATTTGTTTCTTAGACTCCCCCCTCTTCAACATTCACATTAATAATATTCTCCAGGACAAATATATTAGAATAATATTTCAAGTTGCTCTGCAGCAAGAGAGCAGGTTAACCCATGTCGTGAAACTAGTGGGAAGCGTTGAACCCAACGTCCAACAATCTCTCCCTCAACGTGTGTCAGGAAATTTTTGAACTTGAGACTTGTCACTCCGATACCATTTTTTGGACTAATACTGTCATTATACAAAAACCCATAGTCATTAATCTCTACAATAATCCCTGGAGTAAGGATCCATGAGAGGGGGTTAACCCATGTCGCAAAACTCGCGGAAGGTTGATTATCAGGGACAGTGATAGGTTGATTATAAGTGATAATGAACATCATCATCAACAAAGCCAAATCCATTCATAAAAATCATATTCCAAGATCACCAATAACATCTCTCAAAACATATGTCCAACATCATCAAGATATGCATCCAAACCATGTGCTAAGATATACCTCAAGCATGTACCATAACCTCCATAAACCATGTACCAAGGATATGACTCAAGCATATGCCATATCATTCATGATATGCATAAAAAATATACCAAAATATGTGACTCAAACATATGTTATATAATTCATGATATGCCTCAACCATGTACCAAATGATATGCCATAAACCATGTACCATAACCTCCAAGATATGCCTTTAGTATATACCATGACCTTCAAAATACAAGCCTCAAAATGTATAGAATAACATACCTTTTCATTCTTTAAAACCTGGTACATCATATCTCAAACCAACAAACCTACCTCAACTTCAGCATCAAGAGAGTAACACCTTCTTCAAAACTCTTTTTCACAGATACGCAATTCATACACTATCAACCTATGGACATATGTGCTTTGCCTCACTATGACCCATGTACATCCAGGCCTTGCTCCACTGCAACCCATATATAATCTCATAAATACATGCCTTTCCCCACTACAACCTGTGGATAACCATAGAAATATAGTTTAGTCACCTTTGTAATCCTTTCTCTCCTCGACCTCCTTTCTCCTAGGACATACTTCCTTTGTTGAGATTACCAATCCTTCTAGCACAAGTGAATACCCACTTATACCAGCTCCATAAAATAAACACACACTTAGGTGGATGAAAAAATGAGAGGTTATTGATGTGTATTTATACTTTTCCAAGTACCTCCCTTGTTTAACTTTACGATCGACTTGTAACTTCTTATTTCTAACAAAATTTCTCCTTTAATTAATTTTGGGGCCAATTTGTAACTTCTTGACCTTGAATTAGGGGCTTCATGACCATACTTCAGGGCTTGAACTTTAAGAGCACATAAATTCTCAACCATGAGGAACCATGAGCATACCACCTTCCCTTAGAAACAACATGATGAGTACTATCCATCTATGAGGGCTTTTCATGAATTTTCAATGCCCTTCATCCTCTTTTTCCTCAAACAACTTTGAGCTTCATGACCACACCTACGTGGCTTCTAAACCATTTAACCACTTAGCCATATTTCCAGGTATTCTTGTAGACTTCTTCAAAGTTTTTTCCCATGAGTTTCATGCTTAAATATAAGCCATAAGGGGACCACTTTGGATATTTCTAAAAATACACCCATCACTTCTAGATGCTTCCAAACTTTTTGTGGGGCTTCCTCTAGGGTTGACCAGGATTGACATCAATGACAACCAGATTTCCAACAATATCCCCCTTTTTCATTGATGGCAACACTCATAATCCACCTGTGGCCATTTCTCTCCTTGTCTACATTCTTTTTGAACTTCCTCTCCCCCTTTGACATCAATGGAAAATGGTAACTCCCCGTTACAATCTCTCTCATCATCTTCATGATTTTGATCTTTATCTTCTAATTTTGTTCTTTTTCTCTCCCTTTGACATTAAGGGTAACTCCATCTTATGATTTCTCTCCCCCTGTCTTATTTTTCAAGATGTTGTGCTTTATTTCCTCTCTTCAAGTGATTTTTGTCCATTGGTGCTTCATGTTACTGTAATCTATTGACGTATATTAAAATCATTCATGTTAGGGTTCCTTCATCCCTTGAATTCAAGTATTCATGGCTTGTCATCTTCATTGCGCTGAAATTAATGACATAATCATTCAACAATATTCTCTTGACAATATATATCCTCTTAATGGTTTCTCTCCCCATGCCTTGTTGTTCCTTTCATTGCTTGCCTTCTTGGGACAAGATGGTTCCAATTATCAATATGATTTACTTAAAAGTCATATGCTTTACAACAAATCCATATTCCTTTATGAAATTACTTATGAGATCATGATTTCATCCACTGCCATGTATCCTCTTTGGTTCATGTCAAGTGTTGTCTTCTAGACCTATCAAATATCTCATGAATTCAATTTTTTCCATATGTCATGAAACTGTCCATGACTCTGCTACTTAACTGCACACAATGCTGACCCATATGTCATTGTTGAAACTGATTACCACATATATTTGCTTCTCAAGATGAATAAATTATGCTCATAATTATAAAACATTAGGTAATGAATATATCCCTTCTTGAATACATGTTTTGAATCTGCTATGAATCTCTTCCTCGAATCATTATGAATATGCCTTCCAAAAACTGCAAACGAACACTTCAAATTGTTTGAAAGATAGTTCTCTAATATGTAACACTTACTGTTTAGACTCCCCCTCTTCAACATTCACATTATTGGGAGTCTCCATGCTATATGGATTAGAAGAATATTTCAAGTTGATTTGCATTAGGATCATCATTATGAATCTCAACATTTTCCTCTTTTCATGTATATTTGTCATGAAACTCTATAAATCCTCTAAGTATGATCTCTGGGAGTTCTTCATTCACCTTCTCTTCTTGTTCTTGTTTCCTTATCCAAACCTTCTTGTACTTGATATCAGTGTTTTCCTTCATGGAATAATTCATCATGCTTCTACAATCACGATTTATGTGTCTATAGTTGTGGCATTTGTAATGTTCAATATTGAAGTGGCCCACATAAACATTTCTTGCTTGAACTTTTATTCCATACACTCTGCGATTGACAAATTTATGTCCAAAGTTATTACTAGTAAAAAAATGACCAAGAAATAAACTTTGACACCTGGGAGCCAATGATCCTCTCTGTGATGTAGTCCTTTTAAATTCATGCCTTAGTTAATCACGATCCTCTATTCTGTTGTTTTCTTCACAATGATTGAATCTTCTTTGATTCCTGGAGGTAAAATATTTTCTTGAAAATACACTTCATCTACATTCATTCCTCTCTATTTATGATTGTTTAATTTGTATTCCTCTTATGGGTTGATCTCCTTGCATTACCTGAATATTCCCCTTTGAAGTCTTGGGACATATGTTGCCTTTTGCATAACTCTTTTGTTTTGCTTCTTTCGTAATGGAGATTGAACCATTCTCAAAATGAATTTGATTGTATCCTAGTATATACTTATCATAACATGTCCTTTGACTGTTGATAATGTCTTCTAGTGCTTGGGAGATTTTCAAGTTCATGTTCAGATTATTGAATTCAACCCTCAATGACACAACTTTTCCTTCAAGCTTATCACAATATTCTTCTTCCTTTATCATCTAGATCTTCATTACTTATTTCGTTCTCTTTTCTTCTTCAAGTTGGGTTTTCAAGGAGATGGTATATTCTTCAAGTCTTCTTTCTTATTGACTGAATTCTTCTTTAAGCCTATTTAAGTCTTCAGGTCTTTCCTTAAAATGAATTGTCAAATATTTTCTCTCTTTTCTGCTTCTTTTACCTTAGTTTTTAAATGAGCAACTTCTTTGGGATTTTGAGAACTCTTCTTTAGTTTGATCAATTATTTATTGAATGGATTTCTTTTCTTCCTTTCTCTTTTTATCTCACTTAAGGTGATGATTATTTTTCCTTCAAGATCTACTTCACCTTCTTCATAATCTTTATCATTTACTTTCTGCGTTTCCATTTCCATGAAGAGTGCTCTTTCCTAGTCATTGACACTATCATCATCTGTTTGTTTGGGTGTTGGAACTAACAATACAAGTGAGTTCAATGCTATCTTTGGAATGTTGAACTATGCTCTTGGTTATGGTGTGCTAAAATTACAGGTACTTGATGATTCCAAACTAGTCATAGACTGGATGTTGGGTGTTGTACAGATCATGAACAGTGCTCTTTTTAATATTGGTCGGATCCTAAAAATAATTTCAAAAACATTTCAGGTGATTTCCTTCAAGTATTTTTTAGACACTTAAATGCCCAGGTGAACTCTCTTTCCAAGGAAGTTGTAGTTGGGTCTAAAAACGTTTTGATATTAGAATAATTCATCTTTGGAAATGGTATCCATGGAACTTTAGTTTCTTTTTATGATAATTAGTGGTTCATGTATGTATCACTAATCCTACTTTATAAATATAAATACATATAATTAAAAGCAACACACAACAAACAAGGATTCACTAAGTCAAAGGACAATATCTAAAACCAAATACTTGAGCCACTAATGATCATAAAAAGGAATTGAACTTTTGTGATGGCTTGGGTCTTCAACAAGAAAATATTTTTTGATGGCTTGGGTCTTCAACAAGAAAATATTTTGTGATGGCTTGGGTCTTCAAAAACTCGGGGGGAGAATATTCTGCCAAGCTCGGGTATCTAGTGTCAATGGATGAGGTTGATCCCATTGAGAAGTGGTGGTAAAACAAAATTTGGAAGATCTATTTCCCATCAAAAAGCATAATATTTTTATGGTTAGTTCTCAAGTAAAGGGTTCTTACTTAGGATTTGTTGCAAAGGAGTGGTAAGAAAGGTCTTCGTCTATGCTACCTATGTAAATTATAGGAAGAAATAGACTTTCACTTGTTCCATAATTGTCCTTTATTAGTTGTTTCTTGGGTGGATATCAATAGTTAGTTGGGCCTTTCTCCCTTGTCAAGTAAAATTTCTCTGAATGAATGTTTTTTGGAATTATTCAACAACCTTGAGTAAAATAAGTGGAGATATTTTCCACCTCTCATAGTATGGGGAATATTTATCACCAGGAAAAACATATGTTTTGAAGGTAGAGGGATACCATCTTTCCAGATTGCTTGGCAGGTTTTCGATATGATAGAATTATTCATAGTTACAGAAGTAGTGGTCCAGCCTCTGGTCCTCTTCTCGATAGATATAGACCAATATTACCCATGGGTTTTATTTGATGGGGAATAACAAGAGTAGGGGAAAAGTTGTGGTAGCGGATTCATACCTTTTTTTTAATGAAAATAATTTTGTTATAGGGAAATTTTGTTTGGGTATTAGAACTAACAATCTAAGTGAGTTCAATGTTATATTCGAACTGATGAAGTATGCTCTTGTCTAGGGTGTGCTAAAATTACATGTACTTTATGATTCCAAACTATTCATATACTAGATGTTGGGTGTTGTACATATCATGAACAATGCTCTTGTTAATATTGGTCGAATCCTGAAAATAATTTTAGAAACATTTCAGGTGATTTCCTTCAAGTATATTTTTAGACACTTAAATGCCCAGGTGGAATCTCTTTCCAAGGAAGCTTTAGTTGGGTCTGAAAAATTTTTGATATTGGAAGAATTCATCTCTGGAAATATTATACATAGAAGTTTAGTTTCTTTTTATGATCATTAGTGGCTCAAGTATTTGGTTTTAGATATTGTCCTTTGACTTAGTGAATCCTTTTTTGTTGTGTGTTGTTTTTAATTATATATATCTATAGTTTTAAAGTGGGATTAGTCACACACACACACACACACATACACACACATATATATATCACTAATCCTACTTTATAACTATAAATATTAATTAAATTACTCTTATGATGATGATGATGATTAACGTCCACTGAAACCAATTGTTCTATCAGACCTTAAGAAGGTAAGAGATTACTTCAATTTATTTAAAATTGTATTTCTATGCTTGAAAAGCATTGAGAGAAGCGTTCCAAGATCACCATAGTTTTTATGACTTAGGAGGTTAGGAAGGTCTGTATTGTGGAAAATATTTTGAAATTGGGATCTAATATGTCCATATGTAGGGAAATATAAGAGGAAGTGGTTTTCATCTTCTACCCTCTTAGTGTCACAAAAATGATAGATTCTTTAATCCCGTTTTGTTTTTGGAGTTTTCCAATGCCTAGTTTCACTATGTATCTCATGAGAGTTTGTTCTTATTTTAGAAATCTTGATTTTCTTCTTTGCACTTCTCAAAACTGAGAGGTAATTTTGATCTTCTAAATTAGGTTTGACCACCTCATTTTAGTATCTTAATTTCCTTTTAAACTTTAATTCTTTATCACACCACATATTATCCTTACATTTAGAAGTCATAATATTTGTAGTAGTATCGATATTTTGCATGATGGATTCTTGTATTCCCCAATAATTTAGCCAAGATTTGGCATCTTTATGCCATACCCTCTTGAGATGATGGTGGTTTTGCCTAGAGTTTGAAGCAATTTTGAGGAGCCTCTTGTCATCCATGTTGTTTATCTTGTTATTTTACGTTAGGTATATAATAATAGAAATTCCCTCAATGGGGGAAATGATTGCTTCTATGAGGAGGATAGGATAGGGTGTATTTCCCTTAATTTTGAGATTATAAGTTATAAAATTCTTTTCGATCTATCATATATTTCTCCAAGATTCTATAGATACATTGTAACCCCGAACTTCACATCCATATAAGATAACCAAAGTGACGAGAATGTTAAAAAGGATTTTATTTTTATTCCAAAGCCAAAGGTCTTCTGATTTACAATTGTTTTTTAGCCCATAATAAGCTTTCCACCATCCATTTATCCTTTTTTCAACACTATAGTTCCAATTAAGGTTGTGGTGGATATTTATTCTAAGATATTTGTATGAAGTCACTTCCTCCAAGATATTGATGTCATAAACAAAAGTATCGTAGGTGATCCTTTTGGATTTAATTATCATAACCTTTGTTTTGTCATTGTTCACAGTCATGCCCATACTAGAGTAGAAGTCCTTGAGGATTATTAGTTTATTACCTAGGTCATAGGGGCTCTTTTCAATAAGAACAATATCATCATCATAAATAAGGAGTATAATGACTATACTAGCGAGAGTTGGTCCAACACAGCATGTGTCCTCTAAACAATATTCTAACTTATCAATATAAATACTGAAAAGGTTAGGAGATAGGGGAAAACCTTGCTTGAATCTTATATTATAGGTAATTTGTTTTTACCAACCCTTAATGTTCCTAAACTTGGCATTGAGCACCCAAAACGAAGTTCGTATGCAAAAGTTACTCCCTCGAGAAGTTGATGTATCAACTTCCCCCATCAGGGCCCACAAACCTTTTGGAATTTCATCTCTCGGGGTTAGGGTTTTATCATTTATTATTTATGTTAAAAAGAAATTTGGAGCCTCATTGTAATAATATTATTGTGAATAATCATAGCCGACACATCTCTCCTCAGTGATAAGCTTCCACCATTCTGGCTACCTTGGGTAATTTTTCATTTACAGTCTTTTGTATTTCAAATAGTCATTAATAGAATCTGAGCTTTACTGTATTATTGTATTCCTTTCCATATAACTATATATTTCCTTTTTATATCTATGTTTTATTTCTTCCTTCATGTTGTTCTCAAAATAATGTGGATCGGTGGTATCAAAGAAGTTTGTTCCTTATCATCCATAGTGCATCTTCTTGATGAGGTCAAGGTATAGAGAGTTGGGTCTCGAGCATGTTTCTCTTGTATAAAATCACTCTCTCCCATCCAATAAACCTCCCATGGTGGAAGAAAAGGGGGATTATGGGAAAGTATACCCTTTCAAATTGTTTCTCAAGGAATCCCTCACATGACAAATGAACGAGATGATGGATAATTTCACCTAGATCCTTCGACGATTTCTGAAAATAATGGAGGCACCTTCAACCACCAGTCACTTCAAAGGTCTGAATCCTTTCAAGGTACAAGTTAACTTTGATATTCATTTATTCTAAGGCCAGATAGACACTGCTGCTTTGGAAAAATGGGTAAGTCTACTAGAGGGACATTTCTTTATGCACAATTTTTCCAACAGTGAAAAGATCACCTTCGTGCTCCTTAAGGCCCTTCTCCATGCCATAGATTGGTGGGACACTTACTATGAGAAACATGTCGAGGATGAGTCTATGATTTTTGGGTCAGGACCCACTTGGGCAGATTTTGTTGATTCCCTCAAGGAACAATATTACCCTGTTGAAAATTATAATGACCGGTACATGATATGGACCACACGGTGCCAAGAGAGGGGACAAAAAGTGTTGGAGTTCACAAATACCTTCCATACCTTAAGAACCAATATGGGTATCAAATACCTTGAGTGGAATCTATTCCTAAAATATCGTTCGGATCTACATAGGGACATTACAACCAAATTGGATTTTCTGTACATCTCGTCATTGTCAGCCTCTTATCGATATGTTGTCAAAATCGAGAAGAAATTTAAGAAAAATAACAAGAAAGAGTTCAGGTCTACAAATATGCAATAGATAAAGTATGGTAAGGGTGTCCCTAACTCCTAGGCCAAAGGATAGAGAACGGATGGCCAACCCTAGGATAACTAGCCCAAGTCACCAACAAAGAAGGGTAATGGGAAGTCAAAGAAGGACACTGGAAAGTGGTGCAAGTTCCACAAAATCCTTTGGCACAATATTGACAAATGTCACTCCAAACAATCATCATTGGATGAGAAAAAATCCTTGGGGAGAGATGAAAACTCGGACTCTGATTCAGAAACGAAAAAGGGAAGAGAGATCATTGATGCAGAACCTAGTGTCACCATCACTACCAAAAAATTATTGCCATAGGAATCGGAGGATCCTGAAGAAGGGTAGCACCTCTTCCACTTAAAAATGTGGGTGAAGGGGAACCCACTCCATTTCATTGTTGACAGTGTGTAACACCCT
>ML834435.1:34942-45262 GCA_009831015.1 Picea engelmannii
CTTGTGGTTGGAAAATCAATATTTCTCCCCCTTAGTCTCCCGTACTTGGTGTGAATGGGTGGTTGGATCCCCTGTCTATATTTGGGAAAAAAGGTTAAAAAGTACTAAATATGCTATCAAAGACCAGGTTAAAAACTCTCCTTTCTCTCCATGAGAAAAAGTACATGTGTGCAAAAAATATCTATAATATTTATAGAGAAGTATGGATAGCTCGGAAATAAATGAAAACTTATTTTCTTGGGAAGAAGAAGAATTTCATAAATACATGAAAGCTATTAAATATGAATAAGAAATATGGATACTGAAATCTAGATCATTGTGGTTTAAAAAAGGTGATAAAAACACTACCTTCTTTCATAATCAAGCCAAGGAAAGACAATGGAGAAATAGAGTTGAAGAAATAAAATTATAGTCAGGGGAGCTAATATCCTCCTTTGATTAAATTAAGACGAAAAATTATGCACAGTTTGGGACCCTGTATGTAGATGATTGGGAAGATGATCAACATAAGTGTGAAAAATTCATCTCACATATTCCCTCTCTAGTAACAAAGGAGAATAATGTTGAATTAACTAAGGTGGTATCTGAAGAAGAGTTCTTCAAATCTATTAAACAATTTTATCTAGATAAAGCTCGAGGTCCAGATGGTTTCACTTTGCACTTCTATATAAGATGTTGGCCAATTATAAAATTTTATTTCATTAGAATGGTTCTCTATGTTCAAAAATCCTTTAGGATGGGTGGTGCCATGAACTCGTCCTTTCTAGCCTTGATTCCCAAGGAGAAAAATGCTTCTTCTTTCGACAAATTTCGTCCCATATCTCTTTGAAATGTATCGAATAAAATCTTAGAAAAACTTATTGCAAACAGGTTGAATCCAATGATATCACACCTTATTCTTTAGAATCAAGGGGGATTTGTTGAAAAAAGGAAGATCTGGGACAATATAATATTGGTCTAGGAGGTGATCCACTCCAGCTATGAAAATGGAGAAAAAAAGTATGGTCATCAAAATTGTTATGGCTAATGCATTTGATAGATTCAAGCCTATGTTCCTCATTGAAGTCTTAAAAAAAACAAGTTTTAATGAGTCCTTATATATTGGATGGGATCTTGTATTAAAAATCCATGGATAGCCCCCTTGATTAAAAACTGACCAAATCATTTCTTTAAATATTCTAGAGGATTAAAGAAGGGCTTCTCGTTCTCTCCTTTGTTGTATGTTCTTATGGCAGAAGATTTGAAAAAAATATTAAAATATGAAGGTAGATCCGTATCTATCCTCAGTTTGAAGATTGAACGAGGTGTTAGGGGAATCAACCACTCCCAATTTGTTGATCACACCTTGTTTCTAGGAGGAGCTTCTAAAACATTGGATAAAAGCTTTAAATTGGTATTGCATCAATATGTTGAGGTATTAGGAGGCATCATTAATGAAATCAATAGCCAAATTTTTGCATGGAATATAAGAGGTAGTTGTCTAATGAGGATAGCCAACATTATTCAATATCCATTCTCAGTGGAACAAAATTATTTTAAATACCTGGGAATGCCATGTTAAAAGAAGTTTTATCCTCCTTCCCAATATTTCAATTTTCAGTCCTCTAAGCTCCAACGGGTATAAAAAAGGCCATGAATCAATTTATCCACAAATTCCTATGTCAAGGAGATAAATATGATGAGAAAAAATTTCACATTGTATGTGCACCTAGAGAGCATGGAGAGCTCAGATTCTAGAACCCTGAAAGGGTGAATATTTCTTTGGGGAAAAGATTTTATGGATATTGGTTATAGGAAGTAATGAATGGTAGAATAAAGAAATATTCCATAATTATTTAACAATAAATCGAGGAAGAAGTTTAGACTTAGTTCCAGACAATAAAGAAGACTGTCCTATCTAGAAACTCTTAAAATCATCCCTTCCTTTCTTTCAGGATTCTCTCATCTAGATACAGGGGAATGGTAGGAAAATCAATCTTTGGGAGGACTCCTTATCTGATGTATGGATCCTCAAATAATTTACATCCTTCGAACCTATTCGAGTGTGGTTATTAAGTCAAAAATTTTTTTTCTTTATTTGACATCTCAAACTGGCATAGTAATGGAATATGGAAGGTTTGGAACTTGGGAGGTATATCTCCTCACCTCTATAGGGATGACTGATATTTTATTATTATTATTAATGGGATTGCCTTGATGCATCCGCAGAAAAGGGACAATAGGTGATGGGGAACTTCTGGATATTCGGTTAAGGAGGGGTATAAGAAACTAAACACACAACTCAGGTTTCCAAAAATATCTAATACATGGAAAGAAATATGTCACATTGATGGACCCCCAAAGGTCAACATTTTTGGCTGGAAACAAGTTCATAACAAATTTCTCACTAGGGAAAACCTACTTAAATGAGGATTTTCGGGACCATTCATATGTGAATTATGAAAACAAGCCCTTGAATAATCAACACATCTCTTTTTGGAATGTGAATACTCCAAACAAGTCTAGAAGATGGTATATTTGGAATTAAATGAAAATATAGTATGGACTTCATCGTGAAAAGTATCGATTAGAAAGTGCAAAAAATATTACAAGGGGTCTTTTCATAATAATCAACCTTCCATCATATATGGAAGACATCCTTGAAATTTTTGTGTTGGAAAATATGGTTGGATAGAAATAGACTTATCTTCAAAAACACCCTTTCTCTCCCCTCATCAGTTGTTTCCCATGCGATAGGTCAAATGGGAGAATATTTAAACTCTAGAAGAATAAAAGTGGAGAATGTGGAGAAATTATAAAAAGGAGAGGAGTTATGGATGGCTAAGACCCTAAAATTTCTCAAAGATCAAACTGGCAGCTTAGGGTACCCCCTCAGGAGTATATCTTGTGGAATACATCTCAATAAGTATACACACTATGTTTTGATGGGGCTTCAAAAGGAAAACCATGGGAGGTAGGTGCAGAAGGGGTTGTGTACGACCCTAGAGGAATTAAAGTTTTGGAGTTGTCCTAGAATTTGGGCATTAAATCCAAAAATATGGTCGAAGCCTATGAAGTATATCAAGGATTACTATCAATGTAGAGAGACAATAACAACTAAATGTCCATAGTGGGAGACTCTAAAAATACGATTAGATACTTTCTCATAGGATCTACCCCCAAGGACACTAATATTAATAGAATTATAGAAAGAATCTAACTTCTCCTAGCTAATACCTCGGCAATTTATTTTCACATTCTTAGAGAAAATAATCAAGAAGTAGACATAATGCCAAATAGTGAAATTGGAATGGTCTATGGTTCGTTGTGGGTCCAAGGAAGTGTAAAATTTGTATCCCCCTTAATGAAAGAAGTTGCAAAAATTATTGGGGTTTGTAGGGCCCACACTGACGACATAAGAGAAAGGACACATGGGTATGACATTAAAACCTAGGATCTTGGCATAAATATTTGATGTCATTTGACAATTAGTTATTCTACTTTTGTGTGGATCGTGGGGAAGGACAGGCTACGATATTTGTTAATCATGCCTCAGGATGTGACTTGGGTACTCCTCTATGGTGGTGGTACTTCAATCCTTGGGAATTTAACATAGGAAGTACAATGGAAACACAATCCACCCCCTAAGATGATGACTTTGGTGAAAGGCACAAAGGAGGTAATGAAGAAAGGATTTTTGAAACAATGGGAAGTATAGGCCACGATAGCTTCATTTAGACCTTTGGAAAATGGGAAACCATATATGATTGTGAATTCATGCATTCTATCTCTTCGATTTCGATATCATATGGGGGACATGTTATATATATCATAATCAAGGAGAAAAGAGAAAAAAAATCAGTTTTGGGCTTAGTGGTGGATGCACAAGGGGGTAGTACTCAGTTGGTTGGACTCATATCATGGAAGGATTGAAAGTGAATTCTTCTTTTGGCTTCCTCTACAAATTCATTTTCATGTTGGAACCCCAATAATCCTTGCTAAACATTTTCTAGTTCGATTTGGGTTCAATTTTGTTCTTATTTTCCAAACAAGAAATATAGTGGCCATTAGCAGAGGGTTTCTTGGGTAGCGACTCATTCCTTTCTCTCTCTAGAAAATATGGTTTTTTTTGGGTGTAAATTTTGTTTTGGTAAGAGCAGTTCGCAGTTTCCTTGTGAAGGTTCCAAAAATTATAGAATTTGATTCATGTAATCAGATTACAAACATGGATAAAGGAAAAGAACCTAATTTCACATAGGTAGCATAGGTGATGGAATCCATGGAGGATGAATTTATTTCCACCCAATGTATTTCTATCAAAGTTGAATCACATAGCTCGACCATATCTTTTGATATTGATAATATGTCTCATCACATAATGCTAATTGGCCAACTCCAAGATGAAGTGGATTTCCTACGGTAGGAAGGGAGAGTCACTACAACGTCAATTGGATAGCATCACTTCACCTTCAGAAGCATCAGTTCCCTAGAAGGATCTGGGCTACTTGGGCTACCAGGAGGAAAAAAGAATGAAGATGCTTCCATATTTGAATGTGATTGTGGATATTCCAGTAGAAGAAGCGATAAATGAAGAGCTCTACCATGAAATTTCATAATTATTGATATGTATTGTCATTTTGAATGTTTTCTGGATTTTGGATATAGTATATAATCTAGAACAAATGTTTGGAATTATAGGCTTGGTAACAAACTATGGGTTATGGATATAACAATGATGATGGGTTTTGTTCTGTATACCATATTTTTCTCATGTACTCAACGACCTTGGCGGTGCCCTACCCTTTTTATTAAAAAAAATATTCCATTTTGTGTAAAAAAAATGATGAATATGAAATAGAATATAAATCCTATTTTAGTGAAGAATAAAATGAAGTAGAACATGAAAATAGTTATGAACCTACTCAACAATATTTTCACAAGAAAATATAGATTGTTTTTCAAAACTATGATATTTTTTCCTCTTCCCGTGATATTGATTAAGAATTTCAAACTATTCTTGAATCCTTTTTAGATAAATAACATATTGATATTTTTTAATAGGAAGATGTTTATTTGTATGCTTATTTTTCTCACTATTATGATTATTACAAATTATTTGTTATAAAGGATAAACATAGATTTGTAGAACAATTTTTATATGACCTTAAACAAATCTTTGACTCTAAAGTACAGTAGGGAGAATCTTTAAAAAAAATTGTTTCCTGTGATAAACAAATACAAACACCTTCATAAATTTCAATAAGTCTACATGATATGCGCATTATAACAAAATTCATTGTAACAAACTATGTTCACTTTACAAGGAACTTTCTCAAAATTTAATAAGTACCGATACATTTAGTTATGAGGTTTCATATTCCCTTTATGATATTAAAGATATACACAAACAAAGTATAACACCTTCATAAATTTCTAGAAGTCTACATGATATGTACATTATAACAAAATTCATTGTAACAAACTTTGTTCATGGACTTTACAAGGAACTTTCTCAAAATTTAGTAAGTACCGATACATTTAGTTATGAGGGTTCATCTTCCCTTTATGATATTAAAGAGATACACGAACAAATTATAGAAACCAATGGTAATGAAAGTCTAAATAAAGGAATTGTTCTTGAAGAATTAGCATTATTCCAAAATGATATTGCAGTTTATGATGATTGTGAAGATAATAACTTGGGTCAAATTTTGGATATAAATCGTCAAAAGGTTAATGAAAATTTTGTTGTCTTCGAGTGTCAAGCAATTAATGAAATTTTTATAGAAAAAAATTGTAATCAAGAGATGATAGATAAACCCAAGAACGAAACTTGCAATGTAATAGTTTATGAAGAAAAATATTTACCAGCAAAATAATTGAGTAATAGTGAATCTTGCATTAGTAGCCCTATTCATTATGATCAATTTCAAGATTTGAAAAATAATTCTAGTTATAAGATTAATAATAGTTGTGTTATTGAAAATTAATATCAAGATATACATAAAGCATATACTCCTATTAACATGAATATACACACAAACTTAAATGCAGAAAAGGAACTCAATAATCATCGACATAAAATTGTTGCTCATGAAATTATTAAAAATGAACTTAGACATAAACCTGTTGATTGTCATTTTGAGAATATTGCATTTACAAATCACAAACCTACCTATGATGAATATAACAATTCAGATAATGAATCTTGTAAACATATATTACTACCATCTATTATTGTTTGTGAAATTGTTGTGCCAAATATTTTTGAGGATTAGAGTGTTTCTAAAGTAGGACGAAATTGTTCATTATTATATACAAATATTAGTACGAGCTCACACATTTATAATGATTTTTATGCACCCACTAAAGTTTCAATTAAAGATGATTCATATTTATATCCATTCGAAAATGCTTTCAATCATAAATTTTATCATGAAATTTCTATTCAAAATATTAATGATCAAGATAAATATCAAATAATTTTTTAGGGGGTTGATTCAATCATTGAAAAACAAAAAAAATTCTCAAGCATCACATTCAGAAATTTTGGATAATCAACCTAGGTATGACTGAGGTCAATTTCCTTAAACAAGAAGAATACATTTCTCTTTCATCAATAATATAAATTCCTAGCACTGAACCAATCTACGTTAGTGATGATAAGCCATCTAGAGAGAAAATAGACAATCAACAATCTATTGGATATTTTGAGCAAGGATATGTGTAAATTTACCAATAAAGATACAAAGGGTTTGACTCATGATAACATGTTTGATAATGATTTATCCTTTCCTTTTATTCATTATTCTGAAACTAATGTAAAATTGGATGAACATTCAAATCCTTTAACATGTGAAGAGAAGCTTATTAGTACGATTATTATGATAATTCTATCTCAATAATATAACATACAATATGATAAGGACCATATACCTCAATATTTACAAGATAATGATTACATAAGGGATTATGTTAAAAAAAATTGTAAAATCTTACACGAGGATAAAGTCATTACTAAAGGAAATATTGAAAAAATTTCAAGACATGGTAAGTGAAAGAGACATCCTATAATTTTCTGAAGGAAAGAAATATATAAACAAATTCAAAGATGAAAGAAGGAGATACATGACTAGGAACAATTTGCCACTTCATGTGCAGAAAGATATGCCTATATCTACCATGGTGAACAAAGATCTTCATATTAATAGATTTTAAGATCCAATTGGAGCTTGGTTGGAGTCCATCCTATCATAAACACCATTTTATTAAACAATTTTAAACACACTGCAATTGGACTATACGTATACATTAAGTATTTAATTGCGGTCTTATCAATTCAAGTTTATTACTTTATATTTTATTCAAGACTTTGATAATTTTCCTTTTGTAAATGAGATGATTTCATGGTTACATTGGAAATTTGATTATACCTAACCCAACAAATTTTGAATGGTTAGGGTAGGAAAACATGTACATAAATAAGCTTCTTAACATACTAGTTTAGATATTGTACATATTCTTATATCTTTGTTTTCACTTTTTTCAAAACATGACTAGTTAGGACTTTAAATGAAATAAAATATAGTGTCGGATTATAAAACTTTTCTCTCTCATCATCATAGAGTCTTGGTTTCAATGATATCCTTGAATGGTGACTTTAACTCTAGTATGTTTCCATGAAGAGGTTGGTAAACATATTTAAAAATATTTGTTTTCATAGTAATTAGGTCGAAAAGTTTGTTCTTTTTGTAATCAGGTCCTAGGAACTCGTTATGTTGTCAAATTTTCAAAATTGATCATATTAAATACTCAAAGTTCCACATCCACTTATAACATTAAATAATGGATACTCTTTGTGGAGAGATGGTGTCACTAGCAAATTTGGGTCATTTTGCCATGACTATTTCGACGCTCTTGTGACGTTATGTCGTGGAATTTGTGATGAATATGGACTCTCTGAAATGTCGTTTTGTGTCACATGGCAATTGTGACGAAATTGAATAAACGTCGTAAGAGCGATGCCCCTAGAGAACTTATCACAATTGTGACAAAAAAGAAATATCATTGCCAATATGACAACTTAGGCAAAAATGTGAAACCAACATTTTGTCTCAATTGCGACGACCCTTGCAACCACAACTTTCGTTGTTTACATGGCAAAACTGTCGCAACTATTTAAGTTGTCGTCGCAATTGCGACGACAACTTTTCATTGTTTACATAGAAAAATTGTCACAACTATTTAAGTTGTCATCTCAAGTGGAACGACAACTTTTCGTTGTTTACATAGAAAAAATATTGTAGCTATTTAAGTTTTTGTTGCAAGTGCGACGACAACTTTTCATTGTTTACATAGAAAAACTATAACAACTATTTAATTTGTCATCGCAAGTGCGACGACAACTTTTCGTTGTTTTCATAAAAAAACTATCGAATCTATTTAAGTTGTCATCGCACTTGCGATGACAACTTTTTTTGTTTATATTAAAAAATTGTCGCAGCTATTTAAGTTGTCTTCGCAAGTGTGACGAACAATATTTATTTAAAAAAAAAAAAAATGTTTGATTTAATATTAATATTTTAATATTAATATTAATACAGGATGCAAACGAAGAGCTTAATAGTCTTATTAGAAGAGTTTATCAGATAATTAAGGTGCAAAAAACCAAAGAACAAGTGAATGAGAGATTCCAATAATTTCAAAATAAGATGAAAATTATTTTTGATAGAAGAGTTAAAGAGAGAGTTAAAGAGTGAAAATTATTTTTGATACTTACCCCATGGATTTTCCTTCTAGATATATACTAAGGAAAATTGGTTTACATGGTGTAATCAACAATAACTAAAATCAATTCTATAATTTTCAGGCTTCTTGTTAGTTCAAACAATATTTTTCTTGACAAACATTATATTGTTAAAGTGTTGCCATCCTCTTTATTTGGTCATCTTGAAGTCATTGTGCATTTTTCTCTAAAAGAAGGTTTCGTTTTTAATAAATCTTATTCTAATTATAATATGAATGAACTTTTCTTAATAGCCAAGCTTGTATGGATATGATTTAATTTATTTTGGAGAGTGGTAGTTTATTTTCCTAATATTTTATTATCCCTAAGACCAATATATGGCATGCCCATTATATTGTTTCCATGCTTTGACTACAATGCACACCAACCGCCCAAATTAAACTCACATCAAACCAAGGTTGTGAGACTTGGGATTGAGGAAAAGTCAGCGAGTTTGGGATATGGCAAAACTTGGCAACTCGGCAAAAATCAGTTCAAAAATATTCAAATAGAAACAACATTCAGAATGCAGAAAATTTTGTGAAAAAAAAATATTAATGACATTTTCATCCTTAAAATCTATAAAACGATTGGTTTTCCATCAATTCATCTCATCAAATATGATAAAAAAAAATATGGCACTTAAAATTAGCCTCAAAAAATTAAACATAAATCAAATATCTTGCATGGGAATATAACATCTTTGCAACAAATTCATTCTAGGTGGTGTTTCAGGTTGTTTGTGCCCCTCCTTTCATACTATGGTTATAGTGTTTGCACTTGAGCTTCTTATCATCATTCGATTCAAGTTTGAAGGCATGTTATCATGCTTGATCAAACCACCTTTTGGACATAGGAGACATGGTTAGTCAACATTAAATACAAATAAGAGAAGAGTATATCATTGTAGGTGTATCCCTGAATTATAAATGAAGATGAAATCTCCAAAATCAATTTCGCTGAAAATCAGAATACTTTCCTCAAAATCAGAATGCAATTGAAATTGAATATACAACATGTAGATATCTTGGCTCTCCACCTCCTATTCGGTCTCCATCCCACAAATACAAGTGTTTTCAAGACTCCAACTGAACCCCAAACAAGAATAACACAACTTGCTGAAAAACGTTACAGTGTTCACAGTCCAACTGAAAACTCAAATCAATGAAGATAAAATGACCAAATGAGTGAAATGCATCTTTTTTTTGGGTTATATTCCTTTACAGTTTCATTTGATGTGTTCCTGCTCATATTTCTTCCTCCAAACAACACATTTTGGCCTTTTCTCCAAGTCAATTCCATGTGGGATCCACCTTTTCTTAATGGGCGAGTTTTGTTAGCTTTCAACAAGTCTAACAAGTTTGAGTCAAGTTCAACAGGTTTTGGCAAGTTTCATTTATAGGAAAGTTTCACAACAAGTTTCCACTGGTTATTCATTTCAACGTTGACCCAACAAACCCACAGACCTTTGGCATGTCTCACAACATTGCTTCAAACCAAGGTTGTGAGACTTAGACTCAACAAAAACTTGGCCATCTTGGGACTGAGAAAAACTT
>ML834435.1:49940-60230 GCA_009831015.1 Picea engelmannii
CCATTACCCATTTAACCTTTGTAACCATGAACCCATATAAACCATTATAATTGTTTTAATTACCATTAACCACATAAATCACAATCACACTTAACCCTTAGCTCCTAAAAACCTCGACCAATTTTGAGAAATCCTCCCTTGGATGGTTTGGAGGCATAGCTTGCTACATCAAACCAAACATTTCCCCTCACATTCATGTCCATAAGAAAGACCCTCTTAATCAATACATATGGATGAAGATTTCAAATATTAACACTAAGAATATTTATATAGTTGTATGTTACTTTGTGCCTATCAATTCTACTTTTTATAAGAAAAAACATTTAGATAATAATTGTTCATACAAAAAATTAGATCAAGATATCTACAACCTAAGAAATGAAGGTAATATCCTCCTTCTAGGATACTTTAATTCTATAAATACAACTAATAAAGTTATTTTCTAAGTAATGAATCCACCCTAATCCTCTTTGGCTAGATGAGGACCTTGTTTTTTCTAACAGGTACAAAATAAACTCTAAAGACCAGACTGAGAATTTATTTGGTACTGAGCTAATCAAGCTTTGTAGCTATCAAGATCTAATATTATGCAATGGTCTAATGAAGTGGCCAAATTCTAACTGGATGACTTGTATCCATGGTCTATATTGTAATGTCATGGACTATGTGATATCATATATCCCTATATACAACCAAATTGTAAATTTTGACCTTTTAAATGACCATGATGCTAACTCTAATCACATGCCTTTATCCCTAACTCTGAACTTTGTCATTGTAACACACCCAACCCCCTAAGTACCCTTTTAAGGAATGGGGTATTAAATTTTCTTTTTTTCTAAAACTCCTAGAATCCCTTTAATAAGGAAACCATTGTCTTTTGCTTGCTAAGAGCTTTCCAACAACCATAAATTTTCTCAAAACAAATCTCTAGATAAAATTTTATGGCCCTCTAAAGTTTTAAGGTTTTTTCGGACAAATGTATTTGTATTTCCACATGGCTCCACGTCATTGTGCCCATTCAATGTGGAACTGGTGTGTTGACGCCAAACCGCACTCCTCGGAGCATGATCGCTCACACAGGACCTTCTTCCACTCTCGGCCCAAATAACTTATAAGGTTCCTTTAATTCCCTATCGGGAATTTTCCTTACCCACAGTAACTTATTCAAATGACCTCCCTTCGAAAATCAGGATATCCGAGTCCGCAAATTCGTGAATCCTAAAGTCATTGTTCTCGTGCTTCACGATTCCCCGAAACCCGATGTAAGTCAATGTTGAATTTCTCCTCTGCTATCGGAGTTCTCCCTGTCGGGAAATCGCTACTCACGACACCAACAAATGGAATTTCCAACCTCCGAACCCCGATGTGCCGATGCTCCGATGCGCACGTGCGGACTTAACTTATCCACCTTCTACCCTTCTATCGAGATTTCAGAGCTCACGGGATCGCGAATCCTGATGTCGGCGGATTCAGGACTTGTCCTTCCCCGATCCTAGAAATGATGCGACCTGTGCTCCACTAGATCTCGTGGTCCCACACTACCACGTCACCATCGGGATATCGTGGATCGTGATTCCCACGTGCAAGTGTTCCCTGCTCTCAGGAATCCTGATTCTCTGAATTCCGACTTGTCCGGATATATTGACACGCGTCCCCCTTTTCAAACGGTTCGGATCCTCTCGGGATATCATGAATCGCGATATCGCAACTCCTGTTACAACAACTCGGAGCCTTGACTTGTGATATGCCGATATGTGATATCATGTATGATCTGACGGTCTCTACGAATCAGGATCAACAGCTCTGCCCCTCCTGAGCTTCGAACCTCCTTGCACTTGCGTCGATAACCTTCTCACACCTCCGTAGGATCCAACAGCCCACGTAATATCTCGTGAAATATCTTCAAAGGATTTTGACCGTCCGTGCTCCCTTTGATGATTTTAGGAAAGGAAAGAGTATCTCTCTATTGAGACTTGTTCAATCGTCGGTCACCTGTGACGCCTCTCTCGAATTTCCCATGGCAACTTCCCTACACTTACCCTCCAGAGAATTTGAAGGCCTATTTCTCCTAAGCTTCGCTTCGACCTCTCAGGTTCTGCTGAAAACTTCTTGCGCGCACTCCTTGCGGAAAACCTTCAACAACCTTGAAGTGTTGAAGTTGTTCAACCCTGCGCACCCCTGCAGCAGCAGTCTTCAATACTTTTGCTCAGAATCACAACTCTGAGACTTAACTTAGCCTGCGCACTCCTTGCGTGGCTCCTGTGACCCACTTTCACCCCGACAAATGAGAACGAAAGTTAAACTATTTGAGCCTTCTGTCAACGCACTCCTTGCGGACAATTTCGACTGCACTCCTTGTAGGAATCCTCACTCAAATAGAGAAACAATTGAAACTCATTCTCACTTCTTCTCAGACTTCACTTCAACCATGAAATCACATACACAACATATAAAAGAAAGTGTATAATAGGAAACGAACATTCATGAGCATAATATCATAAATACACAGAGAATAACACAAACCATGAAATTGAATCCACGCTCTTTCTATTAATTCAATGTCTGTACATGGGTGTTATTCATACACTTCTCTGCATGCTCTTCTCTTTTGAATGCTGCTCAATAATGTTACAATGTACAAGTGAGGGTGTCTATATCCATTTTCCCTCTTGGACTCTACGCTACCAAATCTACAATTAAAATCTACCTACCAGCATTAAATATTTTAAATGTCATCTATCTACCTAAGGACGAGAGCTTAAAGGCTCAAGGTCCATCACAATATACAAGGTGCGCTTCATTAAATCTACACATTAATGTTTGGTGCAACCAATATCAAAGTAAAGTTCAAAAAGAAATTTGTTGGCTTGTCCAGCTGTCTTCCACTCCCCGCTGGCTCGCTTGATGAGTGAGCGATGCTCCTGCATCATACTCCTCGGCTTGAAAATATTCATGGGCTCCTGTCCATGAGCTCCTGCACGGTCTGCCCATGTTTCTGAATCACTTCTTCGCTTTCCCAGCTGGCATCCTCCACTAGGTGATTCTTCCACTTGACCAGATACTCGAAGTACTCTTTTCTTCTGGCCTTCTTTCCCACTCGCTTGTCCAGTATGTGCTCCATCTGCGGCTTTTCTACAATTGGCATCTTCTTCTGCCACTGGACTTCTGGCTGTTCATCACCTCCAGATCCTGCTTCCTCAGCCTTATATGGATATAAGTATGAAACATTGAATGTCGGAGATATCCCGATGCCATCCAACAATTCAATTTCATATGCATTCTCTCTGAATTTCTTCAGGACTCTGCATGGCCCAATTTTCTTCATTTTCAGCTTGTTGTATGTTCCCCTTGGGAACCTTTCCTTCCTCAGATGTGCCATAACTAGATCACCAACTTCGAATTGAATTTGCCTCCGATGTTGATCTGCTCTGCGTTTGTATTCCTGGTTTGAATTCATCAGTCGCTGCTTCACCTTTCCGTGAAGTTCCTTCATTGCCTCTGGGAATTCTTCAGCGCTCGTGCTGCTAGTAGTAGGATTCTCTAACTCCCTGAGTTCAGATACTCCTCTTGGATATCTGCCATATACAATCTCGAATGGGCTCTTTCCTGTTCTCCTGTTCACAAAATCGTTATATGAGAATTTTGCCTGTGGTAATATGTTATCCCAGGTGCTATGGTGCTCTGTCACCAAGCTTCTTAACAAATCTCCCAGACTCTTGTTTACAACCTCTGTTTGGCCATCCATCTGTGGATGATAGGCATAACTAAATGCTATATTAGTTCCTAGCTTCTTCCATAAGGTCCTCCAAAAATTCCCTATGAATTTTGTATCCCTGTCCGATACTATACTTTTCGACAATCCATGGAGTCGAATGATCTCCTTGAAAAACAAGTTCGCGATGTGAGTCACATCGTTGGTCTTCTGGCATGGAATAAAATGTGCCATATTTGAAAACCTGTCAACAACTACAAAGACAGAATCAACACCTCTTTGCGTCCTCGACAAACCCAATACAAAATCCATGCTAATCGCCTCCCATGGCCTTCCCAGTATGGGTAATGGTTGGTAAAAACCTGCATTCTTCTTTCTGCCCTTAGAATGTTGGCAAATTCTACATTTATCAACAAACCTTTTAACTTCTAACCGCATCCCCAGCCAAAAATATGATTCGCTTAGCTTTGCAAAGTTTTTGTCTTGGCCAAAATGTCCTGCCAAGCCTCCACTGTGCTTTTCTTTTAGCAGATTCTCCCTCATGGAGCAATTCAGAAGACACAGTTGATTTCCTCTTAATAGCAATCCCTCCTGGATTACATAATCTATCCAAGGACTCCGATCCCTGAGAACTGGATTCTCAGATTCTTCATACGCTTCTTCGAAATCTGCGTCTCCTGCATACATATCCTTAAGGTTTTCAAAACCCAATGTTTTGACTCGGAACTCCTGCAGCAACAAGCATTTCCTGCTCAAAGCATCAGCCACTTTGTTAGCAGTCCCTGAAATGTGTTTGATTACAAATGTAAAATTTTGCATATACTCTACCCATTTTGCATGTTTCTGATTCAACTTCTCTTGTTGACTCACAAACTGCAATGCATGATTATCAATATACAGAACAAATTCCTTTGGGATCAAGTAATGCCTCCATTTCTTCAATGCTTGTATGATAGCATAAAATTCCTTATCATACATGGAGTATTTCAGCTTTGCTTCATCCATCTTCTCACTGAAATAGGCAACTGGTCTGTCCTCTTTACTTAGGACCGCTCCTATGGCGTATCTGCTCGCATCACATTTCACCTGAAATGTCTTCATGAAATATGGCAACACCAACACTGGTTGCTCTGTGATCTTCCGCTTCAAAAGATTGAAGCTTTTCTCAGCCTCTGCTATCCAGTGAATATTCTTATGCCGCTTCTTCACTGTATCCATCATTGCGGCGCTAATTCCACTGAAATTTCTAATGAACTTTCGGTAGAAACTAGCCAAACCATGGAAACTCCTTACCTCAAAAACGTTTCTGGGTGATGGCCAATTTTTAATCACTTCCACCTTACTTGGATCCATTTTTAATTCATTCGCCGAAATGAAGAACCCCAAGTAAATGAGCGTTGTCTTCATGAACGAAGATTTCTTCATGTTTATCAACAGTTTCTCCTGTTGTAGCTTTCTCATCACAATGGCTAAATGTTTCAAGTGTTCAGCCTTTGTTTTACTAAAGACCAGGATATCATCCAGATATACAACAACAAACTTCCCGATGAACTCCTTCAGGACTTCATTCATCAGCCTCATGAATGTACTTGGTGCATTTGTCAAACCAAATGGCATGACCAACCATTCGTACAATCCTTCATGGGTCTTTAAGGCTTTCTTCCACTCATCACCTTCCCTCATGCAAATCTGGTGATATCCACTCTTCAGATCAATCTTTGAAAAATAATTCTCCCCATTCAGGCAATCCATTAGATCATCCATTCTCGACAATGGAAATCTGTACCTGATGGTAATTTTGTTGATTTCTCTTGAGTCGGTGCACATTCTCTAGCCTCCATCTTTATTTGGACTAAGCACGGTTGGAACAACGCACAGACTCAGACTTTCTCTGACCAATCCTTTGTCCAACAACTCCTAGACCTGCTTCTTGACCTCCTCATTTTCTTGTGGCATCAATCTGTACGCAGCCTTTTTTGGCAAACTGCTTCCTGGTATGATATCAATGTGATGACTCACACTCCTCATTGGTGGCAACGAATGAGGTAATTTGTCCACGATGATGTCAGCAAACTCCTCCAGTAGTTCTTGAATCTCATCTGGTAAGTCGTCCACTCTTGTGCTAGTCAGAACGATTCTCGGTTTTCTGACAACAAAGAATTGTGGATCTTCCTTCTTCTCCATCTCTGTAAGAAGCTCCTTCCCACTCATGAGAAGTATTGTGTTGGTTACTTCCGGATTTACCTCCTTATCCTTTATCGGAAGCAACATATGGGTTCTCCCATTTTTCTCCAAGGTATATGTGTTCATTCTCCCATCATGAACCACATTTTTGTCATATTTCCATGGTCTACCCAGCAATAAATGACATACATCCATGGGAATAACATCACACATAATCTGATCATTATATCCTCCTATTTTGAATTCAACCAAACATTGTTTAGTAACACTTACCTGGTGTCCTTTTTGTAGCCATGAAACTTTGTATGGACTGGGATGATCAGTCGTCTCTAGCTCCAACTTTTCTACCATCTCGGTTGAAATGAGATTATCCATGCTACCACTGTCCACGATAACCTTGCACACTCTATCCTTGGTCTTGCAAGCTGTTCTGAACAGTTTGGTCTTTTGCACTGAGATTTCCACCTCCTTCTTAGGTGTCAAAAGGACTTTATGCATTCCAAGCGATCTTTCGCCTTTTTCATCTTCTGTCTCAGCATCACGCTTTTGCGCTTCAGTGATGTGAGCTTCTCCGATGTCCCTCTTTTTCTATGGACACTCATATGACTTGTGCCCATTTTTCCCACATGTGAAACATGTGATAATTCCTCTGCAGCCTCTTCCGCTACCTCGAGTATGAGGAAAAGTGTTTGCATCATCATAACCGCTACCCTACTCTGTATGTTTCCCCCTCTATTCAACCTATGGTCCTCGCTGTGAGGTTCCACCTCTTTCAATCTTACCCTGAGGTTTCTTCCATTCCTCCTTGGGCTTATGATATTTCTCCTAGGCAACTATCTTACCTCTGGACTGACTCCTGCCTCACCCTTGCTGACCTTGCTTACAGCTCAGCTTTTCTTCGGCTTTCAGAGACATCTGGTAAGCATCCTCAACTGTTCGGATGGTTTCCATACTTAATTCATCTTGAATTTCATACCTCAGGACATTCAGATACCTGGCTAATTTTTCATCATTGCTCTCCTGATGACCTGCTCTGATGTTGAGCTTGTAAAACTCCTCGGTATACTCTTTTACCGTCATCAACTTCTTTCTAAGATTTTGCATTCTCCTGAGCAGTGTGATCTGATATTCCCTTGGGATGAATTTTCCCTTCATCTTCACAATCATTCGATCCCAGCTTTTGATCTTTTGTTTACCTTTGGAACGTCTATCTGCCTGAAGCTCGTCCCACTATAATGCTACATGTCCTTTCAGTTTAGTGACAACATGCCTTACCTTTTTATCCTCTTCGATATCTTCATAATCGAAGTAGGTGTCAAGAGATCTAATCCAATCCAGCAGCTCTTCTGCATCCAGACTTCCTTCATAGACTGGAATGTCCATTTTTTTCTTTGAACTCATTTTGGCAATGTCTTTAATCAACCGCTCGGTTGATGCATCTTCTGCTGCGACCTCTTCTTCATGTCCAGCTTCCTCTTCAACTTCGAAATCACTAAGATCCCCTGCACCAACTCCATGTCTCTGAGATGTCTCCATCTCCTCGAGTCTTGCTCGAAGATCTCTCATTTGTCTCTCCATTTCTGGATTTCCTGTCGGCCTACCACTTCTTCTCACATCCCTGTCTTCTGGATCACGCAATTTCCTTTCTCTTCTGGCTGGCATGGTGAATTTTCCTCCTCTGCTGTGGAAAGCAAAGTATTTCCCACTCTAATACCACTCTGATGCAAAACCGCACTCCTTGGAGCACGATCGCTCACACAGGACCTTCTTCCACTCTCGGCCCAAAGAACTTCAAAGGTTCCTTTAATTCCCTATCGAGAATTTTCCTTACCCACAGTAACTTATTCAAATGACCTCCCTTCGAAAATCAGGATATCGGACTCCGCAAATTCGTGAATCCTAAAGTCGCGGTTCTCATGCTTCACGATTCACCGAAACCCGATGTAAGTCAATGTTGACTTTCTCCTCTGCTATCGTAGTTCTCCCTGTCGGGAAATCGCTACTCACGACACCAACAAATGGAATTTCCAACCTCCGAACCCCGATGTGCAGATGCTCCGATGCGCATGTGCGGACTTAACTTCTCCACCTTCTACCCTTCTATCGGGATTTCGGAGCTCGCGGGATCGCGAATCCTAATGTCGGCAGATTCAGAACTTGTCCTTCCATGATCCCCAAAATGATGCCACCTGTGCTCCACTAGTTCTTGTGGTCCCACACTACCACGTCACCATCGAGATATCACGGATCGCGATTCCGACATGCAAGTGTTTCCTTCTCTCAGGAATCTCGATTCTATGAACTCCGACTCGTCCGGATCTATTGACACACGTCCCCCTTTTCGAATGGTTCGTATCCTCTCGGGATATCGCAAATCTCGATATCGCAACTCCTGTTACAACAACTCGGAGCCTTGACTTGCGATACGTCGATATGCGATATCATGTATGATCTGACGGTCTCTACGACTCATGATCGACGGCTCTGCCCCTCCTGAGCTTCGAACCTCCTCGCACTTGTGCCGATAACCTTCTCACACCTTCGTAGGATCCAACGGCCCACGGAATCTCTCGCGAAATCTCTTCAAAGGATTTTGACCGTCCGTGCTCCCTTTGATGATTTTACGAAAGGAAAGAGTATCTCTCTATTGAGACTCGTTCAATCGTCGATCACCTGCGACGCCTCTCTCGAATTTCCCACGGAAGCTTCCCTGCACTAACCCTCCAGAGAATCTGAAGGCCTATTTCTCCTGAGCTTCACTTCAACCTCTCAGGTTCTGCTGAAAACTTCTTGCGCGCACTCCTTGCGGCAAACCTTCAACAACCTTGAAGTGTTGAAGTTGTTCGACCCTGCGCACCCCTGCAGCATCAATCTTCAATACTTTTGCTCAGAATCACAACTCTGAGACTTAACTTAGCCTGCACACTCCTTTCACGGCTCCTGTGACCCACTTTCACCCCGGGCAAATGAGAACGAAAGTTAAACTATTTGAGCCTTCTGTCAATGCACTCCTTGCGGACAATTTCGACTGCACTCCTTGCAGGAATTATTGCTCAAACAGAGAAACAATTGAAACTCATTCTCACTTCTTCTTAGACTTCTATTAAACCATGAAATCACATAGACAACATATAAAAGCAAGTGTATAACAGGAAACGAACATTCATGAGCATAATATCATAAATACACAGAGAATAACACAAACCATGAAATTGAATCCACGCTCTTTCTATTAATTCAATGTCTGTACATGGGTGTTCTTCATACACTTCTCTGCATTCTCTTCTCTTTTGAATGCTGCTCAATAATGTTACAATGTACAAGTGAGGGTGTCTATGTCCGTTTTCCCTCTTGGACTCTACGCTACCAAATCTACAATTAAAATCTACCTACCAGCATTAACTATTTTAAATGGCGTCTATCTACCTAAGGACGAGAGATTAAAGGCTCAAGGTCCATCACAATATACAAGGTGCACTTCATTAAATCCACACATTAATTTTTGGCGCAACCAATATCAAATTAAAGTTCAAAAAGAAATTTGCTAGCTTGTCCAGCTATCTTTCGCTCCCCGTTGGCTCGCTTGATGAGTGAGCGATGCTCCTGCATCATGTGCCCTATATACAGAATGTGGTTGTTGAATGTGCTTCAGTGTGGCCTTGTTCTGGCACCTACCACTTTGTTATAGGATAAATCCGTAGGTGCGGACACTAACCGATCTCCCTAGATCCACCTGGTATCTAGAACAAAACAGGACAGAATAATACACTTTCCCTAGATCTAGCCTATTGAATGAACTAAGAGATAAAGGTTAGGGACATACCTTATGAACGCTCTCCTTAGATCTCTATTGTTCCAGTCTTTTATCCAATGCTCTCGTCCCATCCAGATCACAACAAAATGAACCAATCGAAGTAAAGGCAGATTAAGATATTCAATGACTAGTCTATACATATGATCAAGGAATTATGTAATAAAATGACATCATCTTTATGGGAAAGGGACATATTACTGTATTGAATGAATTGAAATAGAAACTTACAACCCGAGCCTTGATTTCATAGGTCTCCTTTCGATGGCTTCTAGCTCTAACACACACACTTGCTCATGCATGAAGAAAATGAACCACATGTGATGACCTTACTGTTGTCTCTAGCTGTTGTAGCATCAGTCCTCCATACAGTCTTGCATTAGTTCTCTAATCAATCTCTTGCTAAATTGTTGCTTGCTTAACTTCTTACCTTTTCAATGAGCTACCTCTTCAATATATAGGAAGAGATAGATTAGTTACTTGGATAGGGAATGATCCCAAGATATCTGGAATGACAGTACTTGAATAACCACTCGAAAGCCAACTCACCCTTCTAGAAGATTCCCTTCTAGAAGGTTCG